>VZTL01006023.1:15788-30345 GCA_013400535.1 Scopus umbretta | reverse complement strand
GGGGTGGCGGGTGCTCCAGGGCCCGCGGGAGCGGGGACAGCGCGGGGCTGGAGCCGTCACCCGCGGCTCTGCCCGCGGGACACGGCAGGGTCACGTCCCCGGGTCACATCCCAGCCACGAAATCCTGCCGCGGGGGAGAGAGGTGCCTTGGCACGGGGACCAAGCCTGCAGGAGAGCGCTGAGCCCTTATTACCGAGGTATAAACCGAGGTATAAACCTTTCAGGAGTTATCTACGTCGTGAAAGCAGGCTCATGGCGAAAGGAGTAGCTGTAACAGAAGGTGCCAGCGTGCAGGGAGAGTGACTGCTCGCATTTTTAGCGTAGCTTACGCTATGGTATATCATATCCTGCATAGTAGGCGCTCAACATACTTGGAAAGATAATTTTTGATAATACTATTAAAAAAAAAAAAATCACACGGTAAGTTTTTACAAGTACAGAGATGGTGAATTTTGTCATTTTCATCAATATAGGCTGTTTATGTAAAATACCACCAGGCTAATATACAGAACCCGCAGGAAAACCAGGGGGAAATACTTTCAGCAAGCCTTGGGATCTTTCTTTGAATTCGTTTGGTTTTTCAAACTGTAATTGTCTCCATCAGGAAGACAGTTNAAAAACCCCAACCCAAAACCTAAGCCTGATCTTTTTAGCAAGAGAATTTGTTTAGAAGTAAACAGTGGTTAAACACATCCAAAAGCGTATTCAAAAACGTTCTCAACTTGTCTGTCAAATAAGATAGTGGATTCAGCCAAATTGCTACTGGATAAGCAAAGATTTTGCCAGAAAGAAATCAGCATCATAGCTGGCATCCTTCAGGGGAGCTACGCAGTTTCCATCACAGGAGGATATTACCCGCATCTACTTTCAAAGATGCTGTATAATTAAGCATTGCTTTTATGTGGGCAACTGGCAGGGTGAACACAAAATCGTGTTACAACCGACCAGTGGAAGCAAAACAAAGAGCAATGGACTAGCAGAAAGGAGAAATCAACCAATATTTCAAATTTTGGTAATGTACCATGATGCGGCCGTACACAGTTGGAGGTCATTTTGAACAACTGTAATGGACATGGTACAAGCAATTAATTTGTTGGGTGAAGTCAGTGTTGGGACAGCAGCCAGAGCTCCTGCTTATCTGGCGTTCAGAAAATAATGAATTTTTGGAGCAGCGGCCAGTGAAAAACTCTGATCCTTAACTTGGCGCTTTGCTGTTGCTATTTACAAAGAGAAGGTGTCAGTGTGGCTCGGGTTTCCAGGGAGGATAGGGGACAGCAAATGCTCTTCAAGGATATAGTAGCTTGGAAGTCTTGCTAGATCTTACTTTATATGAGATAAACATTATTTTTATATTTATATTTTATTATAAATTATTAAATGGTATCGTAGTAAAAGATATTCTAAGTGCTAAATAAATTGTAATTTATAATCTATATTAAGTTAGTAAATATAAAATACGTGTTATGGATCGTTCCCAAGTTGATTAAAAAAAAAAATATATGCAATGACTACTTTGTGCTAAAACACACGGTATCTGGGCCTAATTCTCTGTTGCAACACGCCAGCGCGATCCCATATAAAACCAAAGCAGTGCAGCTCTGGAGAGAAACGTTTACCTTTTTTTGATGCTTGAAAAGATGCACAAATCTACACACGCAGAGTTCTTTTCCTTTTTCAGTTGCCTGCGGGATCCTGCCTCCTGTGCAGGGGCTGCTACGCCTTAGAAAAGAAAAAGGCTCCAGGAGGATGAGAAAACCCTTGGCCGTGAGTTGAAGCCAACCGGATAGACGTGGCGATCCGTCCAAGTCCTCGACAGAGAGGTTTCCGTCCTCGCCGCCTGGCCGCGTGGGAGGCAGGTCACCACCGCGGCGCCGGCCGATGCCACCAACGGGAGGGATCCCCGCGGCTGAACGGGGCGCGAGGGCCCCCGTGGTGCTGCGGCACGGGGAGACTTTTTTTTTTTTCCCCAAATACCAGCACACACTCAGTTTTAAAGCCACGCTTGCTGTATTTTGGAAAACAAAACGTGCTGAAGCGATCCTGTCTATGTAGCGCCTGTTTAGAAAAAGGAGTCCCAGTGCGGGGGTCGGGTACCACCTTTCCACTGCCAGGGAAAGACGAAGGCATCAGGGGCGGAAAGCCCTTGCTCCTCCCGAGAATGAGTTTGGGGCCAGTTCCGAGCAATTCCCACTTTCTAAACGGGAACTCCCATTAGTTCAGTCACCACTGCCCTCGGTGCAGGAGGGGACTTGAGGCATTTTTCCCACCAGACCATGTAAAACGCACATCCCCTTGGAAGCCCCATCAATACTTGTCCCCTGGCTTTGAAAGCCGTCCAAGCATTTGAGAGGAATGGATCAATCAATTACGCCAGAGACACTTCAAAACTGTTCCTTTGAGATCACAAATATTTCAAATAGGCAGCTCTATTAGATGGGCACTTCAGCCAAATCATTAAAATCGCTGCAATCCACAGAGAACAATAACTTTTTCTTCTCAAACACTTATCATTCTCTCGGTTCCTGATTTACTGAGAATATTTTGATTCACTTAATGCTTGGAACATCTCCTCCAGTGCTGAATTAAAAATGAAGGAATTGCACATTCACAATAATTAAATAAGACGGCTTTCTAAAAATAATAATAGTTTTGTAATGTCAGACAATAAACTGGTCCAGCCAGCGCAGGCAGGTCCCCTCCTCCCCGGCTGTCTGCGGCGCCTGGAGTTTTCTAAGGGACAAAGTGGCCTTACAGCTACAGGCTGGGCTGACGGAATCTCTCAGGATGCTCTTGAGAGGCTTTTTCCTCCCACTCCTGAGCGCCCCGTTTCTGTTCTTTACAGCTTTGCCAAATTTTAAGCAGAAATACTTTAAGAATACTTGACTGATTATTTTTTTTTTTCCCCAAAAAAAGAATTCAGACAGAAAAGGGTTCATCTGTTTCTGAGAAACACCATCTTTCTGAAAAAATACCTTTAGCTTGATAACATTGGTACCGGCCCCCCCCGGTTAGGTCATGGCGTTTGGTCAACGGCTCAGAGGAGCCCAGCGCGTATCACACAGGCGCACAGCAAGCGCGCCCCTATCGCCGAGCGCACAGCACCCACCCGTGCAGCACCCCCAGAACCGGCCTCACCATCCCCCAGACATCCCAACAGGGCCAGGAAAGGCATCGTGACTCGGCTGCGGCAGGCCCATGCCCTCCCGGCCTCCAGCGGCCTGAGGACAGGCTGCTGAGATGCTCCAGGGCAGCCGAGACGCAATGAGAGGGAAGAGGGAGTTTTTCTCACGCTGAGGTTGCAGGCATCCTCTTCCTCTCAGCCTTCTGTTGGAGTATTTCCCTGAAAAAGCCACAACGCCTACTTAAGAAGCAACACTAAATATGCAGAATCCACCACTGAAAATGCCAGAACCATGATTGCTTCCTCAGCCCGTTCTGCACATGTTATGATGTAGCCTTTGATTAAACGACCAAATATCTGTCTGTTTTCTGCCGAGCCCCTACCTCATTCAGCTCACAGAATAGGCAGCGCTCCCTTAATCAACAGTTATTCAACACGTCGCTTTATCCCCAGCCTTCAGTGTGCGTCCCCAAGACTCCCACCGCAGAGCACTCGCCGTGTACTGAGTCAGAATTAATAACTTTTTCCTGGGTTTTTCTGTCTTGATCATCACTATAGCATCTGAGTGTTTCAAAAACAGTAATTTATTTTCACGAGATAAGTGGTATCATCATCCCTGTTTACAGAAGGGCTACTGGTCAAGAGTCTCAGAGCGATTAAGATAAAAATACCACTGATTTAGGCGCCGAGCTTGAGTTTGGTTTGGGCTTTTTTTAAGACTTGCTTTCTATAATCTCATTTTTAAGAGCTGGGGGCTCTCCGGCTGTGTGGAGCGGTGCTCCCACACGTTCCCCGCTGCAGCTGCCAGCCGGGGCGAATCCGAACGCGTTGGGATGGGCAAAGCCGGAGCCACCATGGTGCCGCCGGACCCTACCCCACTCACATCCCTGTAAACGAGTCTCTGAAATTTTGCCATTGCTGCCCAGAAATCTATTACNCCTTGGCTGCAGAAATTGAGTCATGAGATTGTTTTGGAACATTTTATGACAGAAATCAGGAGTGCTCTTTGTAAATTAAGTTTTAAGTTTTTTTTTTTTTTAAGGGCTCTTCACGGCTTTACACTTTTTATAAGAGCGCAGATCTTTTCCTCATCTATTTTATTTATTCCCTCGATGTCTCTCCCAATTCATTTTGTAAAAAGTCTGATCTGTGCAAGATTTTAGCCCCATGCACAACAACAAGCAAACTCCGGCAAAATACATTGACGATCCGGTCTCCCCGGTAACGATAGCAGATACTTTTCTGTTGATGTGATTTTATGTTATAGATTTTTACCTTTATTCACTTGCTTGGAGAGATTATTAGGCATTCATGACTTTCCCCCCCTTTGTTGGTGCTTAATCATGACTTCTTTCATGCCCTGTTATGCTCCCTTAAAGTGCATCTTTTCTTTAGCTTCACCTCTCTCGACGTTCCCCCCGCGGGCCACCAGACCCTGGCGTTACTCTCCAGCAAAGCCAGCGGCCGGGTCACCCTTCGCCGCGCTGCGTCGCCGCCTGCCCCCGGCCCGGCCCGCTGCGGTTTGCTACGGCACGGAGGGAGCTGGCTCCTGGACGCGGGTCAAGCTCAACGCGCAGTCACCGCACGGGGCCGGAGGAGCCCTGAGGCTGGTGGGGCGGCTGCTCTGCCCCCGAGGAAGCCAGTGCGGGGAGAAGCTGCTCCAAGGAGCTTCCACAGGTGGGAGCATGGTCTGGGGCCACAGGGTGTAGCTCGGGGGTCCTCCCGCTGCAGAAGAACCTTCGTCCCAGTCCTTTCCCCCTCTTCCTCCCCAGTGTCCTATCGATCGTCCGTGACAGCCATTTGAAAGCCCTTTTAAACAAAATCAAGATGTCCTCCAGGCCGCGCTCATAACGGATCCTCAAATATTGCGATTTCCGCATCCCAGGTGACAGCCTAGCAGTTTCAGAGTGCTCCCCCTTCAAGACTTGCTGCGTTTTCCACAGAAAAAAAGTCTCTGGAAACGTCTCCATGACCCATGAGCTGCTCCGATAATATGTATTTTATTTGGGATGCTTTGTTACTGCAGTTATTGAAGTAAGATTCTTCAAACCTCATTTAGGGATTCGGAAAATGCAGGTGCTGAATTTCCTCTCTCAGGTAATCCTGGGCTAATAAGAGCTTTCTAGACTGGTTGCTTGAGCTAAACGAGCATAGAAAGGAACCCAACATAACTTGGAGTTACTGCAGAACAAAACCAAAAATTTCCTTATTAACCCCCTCTCCGTCTGGAGCAGCAGGACACCTATGGCTGCTTTAATGAGATCCGAATGACACGGCTTCAGACAACGCGCTCCAAGGTGCCGGGCTTGTGTGAAAGTAGGTGAACTACTTTTAGATGAAGTACTGATGAGGACAGCTGGGTGTGCTGATAGTCTCGGAGCTGATCCACTTCCACTGAGGTCGATGAAAACTCATTAATTTAAAAGATTGGGCCATTAATTTGAAAGCTATTGACAGAGCAGTGGGAGCAGGTTTGAAGAATTAAATAATGCAAGGACAGGGGACATCCTTGCAGTCTCATAATACGAATCCTATAGCTGGGTACACGCAGAACCAGGTTAAATTCCTGAAACAGGAGATTAACTGGGCCACAAGTGTTACTAAAAGACGGCGTGTGCATATCAATATTTTTACACCTAAGAGAAAATGGATTTTATCCTCAATTAGGTCAAATCAATGCCTTCGCCATTATCGGTGCAGCTGAACGGCATTATGATGGGTGAAGATTCGACTCGGCACAAATTGCAATGCCCCGGGGTTAAATACGGGCGCTGGCTCAGTACCTTCACAGAAATCCCAGCCAGACTTCGGGTGTCCTGATGACTCGGTTTGACAGACAATTATCGTGAACCAGAAACCTAGTGGAAGATGTACAAACGGTTAGAAAAGAAGCTGTAGCTTATATTTAATGTGGCATGGACAGTCGGTTGTGTCCACACGTAGCTGTCATTTTCCAGCTGGCTGGCAATTCAATTTTGTTCGATGCTTCAGGTTAACCGAAACACTTTGTTTGACCCAAACCAAACATTTTTGAATGAACATGTTAAATATTTTCACTATTATTTTTTTTTTTACAATGAGCAAATATTATTATTTCTTGATGTTATTACGGCATTTTGTTGAAAAAAAAAGATGTCAAAATGTAGGTGCTTTATGCGTAAGCTGTAATCCAGATGCTGGGCAGCCCCTGGCCTTGTCGGAGCTGTCTGTAAGGACTACGGCCACGCTAGCATGCAGGACCGGCTCTGTAGAGCGAAGGTCCTGGCTGAGGAGCCAGCTGTACCTGGCTCTGCTCTGGACTGGATGCCAGAGGATTGTGCTCGGGATGCTGCTGGAGCCCGTCGTCCACGTTATTCAACCAAAGTTAACCCATTTTCCTCACTTCAAAACCATGCCCCAGTGCAAAGCAGAGCATGGTACATGGAGACAGTTGGGAGATTTGCTTCTAAAATACAGCCCCGAGCTCCAGGAGACCACTTCCATGGGCACTGCTCCCTGGTAACTCCAACACAGGGAAAGTGCCAACTCTTGTATCAGTTTCTTATTCGTTAACTATAATTATATCTTGGGGTAATATTAATATTAATGTAAAATACCTGATTTCGTACCCCCTGCCTTTTCCCAACGTGTACACAGATGAAAAGCATTGCATACTTTTAGAACTGCTTCATGCCAAACAACTCCAGCAAGGATTATTTTATTGTGATGTGCACAGCTGAAAACCAAATCTGATACAGATATTGGATCAAACCTTGTACTCTGTGGCAATCTAATTTTATCCTGACATGTTGATTGCTTGCTCTTCATCTGCAGTTGCTGTCCCAAAGGGTGCTAAGTGAGAGAAGCTGGTTTTTTGTTTTTTTTTTCCCCCTGTAAGAAGATGACATGAAATAATTTCAGAACACACAAGAACAATGTGGGTTTGTTATTCACAAGACAGCTTTGAGAAGGGAAAAAATTGGAGCTGAGATTTTTGAGGGCTTACACACAAACATGGATGGTACAAAATATGATGGAATTTCTGACTAATAAGTCATATACACCCATTCCAAAACAGGGGAATTTGGGCATGTAGGGGCTTTTGAAAATCCCTCTACATTGCCCTCGCTGCTTACCGCCAGGTGGGAAACACTGTATTTCTTTGAAAAGCTGGGCCTTTGACACCTGCCATCTATGGATGAATGTCACCTAGTAATACACAGCTCATAGACCAACTGAATTCAAAACCAAAATTTAGGTGCAGATTTTACGTCGGGATTTTGAATTCTTTAAGTAAGGAATTTTTACCAGATGTACATACAACACATTCAGGAAGGGATGCTGAGCTCTGCTGCAGTGTAGTCTTAATTACCTCTTTAAATAGCTATTTAAATAAGATCTTGCAAAAGTTAAGAGGTTTTTTTTTTTTGTTGGGGATTTTTTTGGTGTGTTTTTGTTTTTTTTTTTTTAACAAACTTCCATGGATATAAAATTGCAAATATAAAGCTAAGCAATCCCAGCAAGGGACATAACATCAGACCCGATTAACAAAAGTAAGAAGATCCCTTGCGAGCACGTTGTCACCAGAGCAAAGGCAGATCCAAGGAGAAACGAGCCCCACGCCAGCCCAAAAGGCACTATCGGGTACACGGTATCAGGAGATACTTTGGGACACTGCACCCATGTTGAAAAGAGCGTCTCTTGCTCAGACATTTGGTGTGTTTCAACACAAAAGGTCCATAATGAAATAATTTTTCCTCCGTTCAGTTCTATTAGAAATACACAGAGTAGAGCGCGCCTTTTCAGCGACAAGATCCCTGTCAAATCTCTGTTTATCTAACCTGGGGGTGATGGATCCAATTCAGCAAATATTTAAGCTCATTAAGCCTTCTAATGAAAGATGAAAAACTGATGTGGATGTTTACAGGACCAAAACAATTTTCTTGTAAATATTTAAGAAAAAATAGGAAGCACAAACTCACCATCCCATTAAGAAAACATCATTTGCACCATATGACAAGTATTCAGTATTTCTCACTGAACCTCACTCGTGTAATAAATCCAAACTTTGAAGTGTTGCTTAATTTTAGCAACTTTTTTTTTTCCTCTTGACCCAGATATAAACAAGCTTTTACTATTGGGAAATGAAATGTTCACGCAGCAGTACTGGTTTCCCTGTCATGTATTTCTGAATTAAAGTAGGAGAGTTTTTCTTCTTTCTCATTAATTACTTACCTTGACGGTGTTCTGCATTATCTGTGAGTTCAGAAGTTTTCTTATATTCCTACTCTGTTTTCTCCATTAACGCAGGGTATAACTCTGACTAAATCAAATAAAAAATTGGAAAACATACAAATGGTGGCTCAGGATTGGCATTAGTAGACAAGAATAAATTCTCTTTTTATAAGGTTTTTATTAAGGCAATTCAGTTTGGAGAAACAGAAAATGAAATTAAAAGAGCGATGCTGGAATGTGTGTTAATTTTGGACGGTTAATTTAATTGGAGGGACGGCTGAGGAGTGCGAAGCAGCGCTGGCTGGAGACTCACAGTGTGGACTCCGTTTGTAGCTCTGCCACAAACATGAAGAAAAATCAGTGTCCTGGGCAAAAATCATTAACTTGGTTTTTAATTCGTTAGCAACTTTCCTTCTCATTCTCTCTGAGGAACAAAGAGGAAAAAATGGGATTTTGGAGGAAAGAGGAAGAAGTAAAAGGCAGGCAAAACCGTGAAAGCACTTGAGGAGGGGGGAAAAAACCCGCTTGTATTTTCTTCTTAACTTGTACATTTACACTTGGGCATTTCAACAGAAAGCCTGTTACGTAGGGAAGTCCCACACCAGCAGCTGTAACTCCCAGCTGCCCGGGTTTCCGAAGGGCAAAGCTTTCACCCCGGCCGTGGCAAGGCAGACGAGGCTGCCGTCCGGCCCATAGCCTGTAGGAAGCCACGTGAGTATGCATGAGGGCTTTTTTCTCCTTTTTAACCAAGACATTCATTCCAAACATGAATTCTGATTCAGACCCACAGATCATCAACTTACCATCAAAGGAATGTTTTACAGTCAGCAAGATTAAGATGTGTTGAGCATTAAAGCTACATCGTTTGAAACCACAGTAACTGCTAACAATCTTTTTGAAATAGAGCAAATTACCTTTACTTTTTATTGCCAGAAAGGAGAATGTCCATTTCCAAAATATGAATTTTTACTATCATTTTCTATCACTCTCTGTTTTTATGAAGCAAAAGTTATGAAGGCATTTCAAACATAAATTACTTAAAACTTCTCCTGCTTAATTCCCACTAGAACTAAGCTCGAATTCTCTAGATCGAAGTATTTTGGAGCTCATTTTCTATTCCCATACCAATACAGTTCTGGTATTTTTCATGTCTGAGGAACACAGTCTGCAAATCAGGAGAAGTTAAAAATAGCCAACAGAAAAACAGACTTGCGGGAAACAGACCTGTTCACCTCCACCTTTGCCTTTGGTGTCCAGGCCCTCCGGGGTTGAAACCGCCTGGGTTTATCAGCAGGATCTCAAGTCTTCAGTCAATGCCTTTACCGGGTCGTTTCGTTGTGCGCAGCTGACCTTGCGGTGCGCGTTGGGAGCGCTCCAGACCTCGAATGCACATGGCAGTGCAGGGATGGTGCTTGGAGAAGATTAAATTCCCCAAGTGGGCCAGATTCTGTGTATTTGCAAACAGAGGAAGCAACTGCACGCTCTCACGCTGTAGAGGAGAGGCCTCCAGATAGCATGGCTGTGGACGAGAAACAGGACCATGAAGAAGTGGATTTTACCCAGCAAAAGGCGGAATGCTGGAAAGCCGATAGCTAAACCAGGCAAGTTTAGCAGATGCGTTATTTGAAATTATTTAATTGATAGTGAGTGGCTGTCTGATTTAAGTCTTCAACATAAGCAAAAAAATACTTGAATCAAATTGCGATGACAAAATCGTTTGATGATTAATCCCCAAAGTATACTTTTAACGTCAGATCTAAAGACTTTAGGACAACAGTCCTATTTTTACTGTGTCACATCATATTTTTTATTTTATGGGTGCAATTCTCATTCAAGAACCATAATTTCTTATTTAATTCACCCTGCAAGAAGTCTTTGCCTTCTCCTGAAATACATGCTTAGAAAAGCATTCACAGGAAGGTTACAACCAACAATGAAAACAACCACCCTAAAACCACCATCAATTTTGGACATTTCCATCAATCCAGCTCCTGCTGATGCTCCCATTGGAGCTCTGGATGTTAAATGATTTCTCACTTTCATTCTCAACCTGAAACTGCACAAAATTCTCACATTTAGCCACTGCTGGAAGCAATCGAGAGAAAGCAGCAAAACTCCTGGGTCTCTGCGAGAGGCAGGGAGCATTTTGCCTAAAACGCACCTATTTCCATCAGCATACTTCATGCTAATTGAGTTTTAAAACTTGAGTTGAGCTTCCTGCTGGCGGTTCCTGGCCCATAATACCACACGTTTTGGGGCCATTCTGTGTCTCCTGGGACCTGGGTTCGGTTCCAGGTTTTCCACAGCTTTCCTGTGTAGGACTCTGAGGAACAATCTCATTTCTTGCTAACGCAGTTTGTCTTCTGCTCAGTAATAACACATCCACTAATTCACATAGCTCCAAGACACTTAGAACTATAGCAATAAAACTTGCAAACATATGAGAAATAGAAAAGCATGTAAATATGATTCAAAACCAATCTGAAGTTACTAAAATCCAATTGAATTCAAATTTCTCTTCTTTCTCTTCCTCTAGCTGGTGTTTCCCCAAAGCTACTCTCTTGAATTACATGTGCATAGTCACCCTTAATCTAGATTGCATTTCCATCTCAAAAAAAACCCACCACCTTGTATTGCTCATGGAGAAAATAGATGAAACTATGAAAATGCAGTCCATATGTGTTTCATATTCATGAAATGACTAAACAACTAGGAACACATCTCTGATACTGAAAAAGGTTTGCAGGAATGAAACAAAGAAAATGTCTTACCACTATTTTCAAACGATAAAAGAGCATTCACAAAAGCAGACCAAAGAGTTTGAACAGCTCTGCGAAAGCGACCGCTGTTACCACTGACCACATGAGTATAAATGGGGTTTGAAAAAGCGCAGGGACGTTTCTCACCATCAGAAGACCAAGCCTTCCTGCTGGAGCAAGGGAGGCACTGGCAGCTAGTCAAAAGGATGATGTCTGGTAAATTGGCCATGCTGTGATGGCACCCATGGCACTGGATTGGGTGAAAAACTGGTCGTTTCCAGTTTTTCAGCCCCGGGGAACAAGAAGGCTGTTGGTTAGACTTGGTTGGCATCACCATCATCTGCTTCTTGATGCCAGGGCAGCATGGACTTATGGAAAACATAGCCTCTCAAATTAATGAGTTTCTTTTCATGAGATTAGAAAATTGGCCGATAAAGGTGGCGGTGTTGAGCACAGACCTTCCAGAAACCGACTGTAAAACAGTCTCATATGACAATGGCTAAGAAACTGCTATGATACATGAAGATACCTTTTGCAAAGCACACACAACAAATAGCTCGTTTATTGAAACCACCTGCGCCTTCCAGGGGTCATTAATAGGAGCCCCCTACACGGGAGCAGTACTTTTGGTGGCAGTGGCTGCAGACACGCGGGGCGTCACCGTGCAGCCACCTGCGTTGTGGGGAGCTGGTGCCTTACTGCAATCAGGAGTGGCAGCACAATTAGCTCTTAGCTGCAGCTTAAATGCAAAATCTCATCTGCAATACATCAGACTGCGTGGAGGCCTCTTTCAAAAACAGCCCTAATACTCAAAATTTAGAAACACCATCTGTTAGAGACTTTGTTAAATAAAAATACCTCATTACTGAACGTAGATCTTGGAGAGGGATCTCTTTCTTTCATATACATCTGATTTTCTTTAGCTGGACAATCACAGTAGTTGTTGCCCAGCATTTCTGAAGGGTTTCCAAAGGTTTCTGACAGGAGGCATGTTCCTAACCTGTAGCAAAAGAAATAACTGGACTATTAATCTGGCACTGGCAATAACACATGACATTTGAATTACGTTGCTGAAAGGTGTCTTTTATACCAGCTTTATGTCTGCTGGTAAATAACTATTCCCCTAATTAAAGATATAAATCTGTTGAGGTATGAATGCAGAGTTGAAAGTGATGAAAATGTTTAATAAAGTATGTCCCAGAAACGGAGAACGTGATTAGATTCAACATGTTGACCATGGGGGTTTTTTTGGATCTACTGATAGAACCACAGACCCTCAGGATGGCAACACACTCTTCATTCGAGTGATAAATGTAGAGGGGGGAAAAACACTTAGTCCGGTGATTATAATTGTTCCAAGAGATCTGAGCAGCTGATGAGGCATAAAAATCCTTTCTAGCTATACAGGTTCTTATGGCTTCTTACAACAGGGAAGAGCATATATTATAGGCTCTGCTTATAAACAGCAGGCCTTTAATTATTTTGTTTCTCAGGTGAAGTTTTATGAAGACATGGTTATCTTTTGTGGTCTGAGTATGATTCAGACTCCTATCACACATCTCTAAAAAACAGAAATTGGGAACAGCCCAAAACTGTAGTTTATTTAAAAAAAAAAAAATCACCTTTTTTAAAATTCCATTCTAAGTCAACTATTCTACCAAACCCGTGGTATCTTTATCTGAAATGGCCTTTGTCTTGGTGTTTTGTTTTAAATCTTACATAGTATTATATTTATTTATTATAATTTTTTGTTGGTTTTGGCAGAGGATAAAGAAAAATTCTTTTAATTCAGATTCATTATTCTAACTGTAGCCTCACCAAACACCACCACCAGACACTTTTTAAGTGCCCTAGACCTCCACAACTCACTGACACCAGTACAAAGACTGAGACAAAGACAGGACAAATACCTGGATGGCAGAAGGCTCTGAGTTTGCCCCCTAGTGAATATAGATTGTGGAATGCATAATGACCTTTCTGACCTTTTGGATAAAATATATGATAGCTCAACAGAGCATACAGGTTGGGTTTCATAACTCACAAATTATAATTATTAGACACAACTGCAATTTCATCCCCAAATTTCTGTCCCACTTCTAGGTATCTCCTTTCAGCTGAGCCTGGGAGGAAAGCCGACAAGCTCACCCTCTCTGACCTTCTGCAGGGAATAAACAGAGACGTTCATTATCAAGCTGCCAGTCTAGTTCCCTTCACCGGCGCTACATTCCTTTAACAATGGAGCATGACACCAGAATTACTCCTTTTTAATATCTGCAGAGATTTTCATGCCACGGTAGGGGTGGTCACGTCTCATTACTGCTTCTTCTTTATTTTCGCATTATTAATGTACATGCACTTTCCATACAAGTATTAATTAATAAACTGCATTCTTAATCCATGTGTTCCCTTGAAAGAAAGGAATCTTTGACATAATATCTGCCTATCTGTGTTCAAATTACAAAAAACGATACGCTGGTTCTGATATCAAGCCTTCTGTCACTGAAAGGATTTCCCACATTTTTCCAGACTATGTGTATAGACAAAACTCTGTATTTTCTAGTTTTCTTCAAGAAAAGGCTAGCGTAGAATGTGCAGTCAATGGCCGGAGTAAGCGCTCAGGGCTGCGAGATCAGGAGCAGAGCAATGCAGGGCGCAGGGCGGTGCGCGACACTTCTACATTTCGGGAGGGTTGCAATAGCGGCTGAGGAAGGACAGCACACTTCTCCACTGGATAGAGAGAGGCGCTACAGGTTAAATTTTCTTAATAACCAATCTTCCAATTTGCATCCCATGAGGAAATCAAATACAAGGATCTTCTCGATTCAGATCTTAATATGAGCCAATATATTATGCGGTGTTGAAGAACACACTGGTAGATAGCAGTATATATTTATGGTGGCTAATCCCAAACCTTCTTCACAGACCTCTGCTTCATTACA
The DNA here is from genome assembly GCA_013400535.1 of Scopus umbretta. Taxonomy (NCBI): domain Eukaryota; kingdom Metazoa; phylum Chordata; class Aves; order Pelecaniformes; family Scopidae; genus Scopus; species Scopus umbretta. The sequence continues at coordinate 16,312 of VZTL01006023.1, read as the reverse complement.
CATCACCAGCAAGCGTTAAAAAACAAACAAGAACCAAAAAATCAAGTACAGGCACTGCCATTTTAAAATCAATTCTCTGGGCTGGGTACCACTGAAGATTAAACCAATAAAAAGGTTTTTATGAGGAAACTTGTATGCGAGAGGAACAAATCGGCTGCAGAACCCAGAGCTGGCGTGCAATCCTGAATTAATAGCTTAATGTAATTCAGTTCTTACTGGTTGCCTGGAAACTAACTTAGAAAAAAAAGTAAAAGCACAAACCATAATGGGTGTAGAGGGCTTAATAGGGAATTATTGATGCCACCAGACTGTTAGACAGTCTGATGTATTTCTAACAAAATCACTCAAAATGCTCCTTTATTATTATATGTTATTCTGAATAACAAGGTCCAAGGCCAAAGAAGATAAAATATTACATAATGCTGGTGGTTAATGCAGACAGAAGAGCTTGCCACGCTGGTATTTGCCATCATACCAGCAATAGACTGTCCGTTATCCTCGCTGCTGTTGCTTTTCTCTCTCTC
>VZTL01006023.1:0-15739 GCA_013400535.1 Scopus umbretta | reverse complement strand
TTTTTTTTTTTTGTTGTTAACATAACCTAACTAATGTTCTCTAACAGTAAAAGCAACGAAGCTCTTATGTGTTCCTCACAAAGCCAGCTGGCTTGAATTAGCCCTATAGGTCTGCTCAAACAAGGAGATGAGTTCATTAATTTCAGCTTAGAACAAAACCGTTTTCTGAAGCGAAGACGCAGCTGTTTGCCAAACACTGTGTGAAGTTTTAGTGAATGCTCATAGTTATGTTTGTTGGGGAAAAAAAAACCCAACACTACCTGATCAGTTCACTGCCATTCCAGAGGCTGGCAAGTCCTTTCCTTGGGTAGCTGAATCCCATCAGAGGTTACAGGAGATGCGTAAGTGATTACAGGCAGTGCCAGCAGGCAATGGCAGCAGGACAAGGAGACAGACAGCAGCGTTGGCTTGCAGCAATGCATTAAAGCAAACATTTGTTGTGATGGAAATGTTCCCATTAATTCCAGTAAGGACCTGGTTAATTTGGGAATGCATGAATCACAGACTCATAGAATCATTATAGTTGGAAAAGCCCTCTGAGATCATCCAGTCCAACCGTCAACCCAACACCACCATGCCTACTAAACCATGTCCCGAAGTGCCACATCCACACGTTTTTTGAACCCCTCCAGGGATGGGGACTCCACCCCCTCCCTGGGCAGCCTGTGCCAATGCCTCACCACTCTGTCAGGAAAGACATTTTTCCTAATACCCAAACTAACCCTCCCCTGGCACAACTTGAGGCCATTACCCCTCGTTCTATCGCTGGTTCCTTGAGAGAAGAGACCAACAGCCCCTCACTCCCCCCTCCTGTCAGGAAGCTGTAGAGAGCAATGAAGTTAACTGACTGGGCTAAAAATGCATCTTTTAACAGTTAACAAAGAGAGCAGCTTAATGATTCTGGCATCACAGAGCAAATACCGTTGTGATACCAGCCGCTGGTGCAGGTTGCAGCTACCCACGCAGAATGTGGCAGTTCACCCGGAGCAGTTCCAGCACCTGGACTCTGGTGCCCAGTTTTCCATCTTGAAAGAGTTGCTTAGGGAGTGCAGTTTTTATCCTAATTATTTTTGACAGGAATTAGGTCAGTTTAATTAGTTTAAAATGCAGATGAACAACCACCTCTCTCCTTGTTACTTTTGGATATATAAACAATTCGTTTACAACACCAAAAGAGAAAAACACCATAAAAACTATCATCTTCACAGATCATCCACAAATACACCAACTTTGTACTTCAAAGACAAATCCTGGCAGGTTTTCAGGGGGTAAGAATGATCATATGTCAGAAACAGCTTTGAAAACAGACTCTATCTCTTCCTCCATATCTAACGTGCAAGTGTGCAAGGGACGTATAACATGCACCAGAATATAGAACATATTGTAATATATAACAGTGCAGAACTAATTTTGAGTCTGCTACTGATTTATCTGTTATGTCAAGATATTCAAAGATACCTCAAGAGCATTTTAAATATTCTCTAAATAAAGCAAGTCATTATTTCTTACTAAAAATGGAGCTTTTAAATGATCCAGTTACTGAAAAACCAACAAAGAGTAATTTGTTTTTAAATTTCACAGTTCCCTTTCCCATTTCTAAGTGATCTACAGTAATAAAGTATCAACACAGAGATCAAATGTCACAACAAAAATGTTTATCTACTTCTAGATGGTACATTAAATCCCTACAACCTACGATAAGACAAACATAATCACAAACCCTTTTTATTGCAATTCCTTAGAAACTGCGGATATAAATAGAATTTAGCACACAAGTTAACATATTTTTCACTATTATCCCATTATCCACAATTTTTGTTTTCCATGCCTCTCTTTTTACGGGTTCTTGAGCCAGCAAAACCAAAAGGTGAAGCCATTTCAGAGTCTTCAGTCATTAGAGTTATTTCTGTATTTTCCAGAAAGAATAGCACATAGGTTTCAGGCTAAGAAGTTGGAAAACATTTTAGGAACAGACTGCACTCTAAGTTAGTCAAGATGCCCAGTAATGTCACCTTTGTATGAGAGCTCTGTGCCTACTCCGTACCCATGCCTGCTCTTTCCGACTTGGACTCCAAGCACCCAGATTGCGATGAGCCCATTAGCTGGCACAGACCTATGACGGTGAGGGACCTTCGCTGCACCTTGTTAGTGACGATGCTGTAGGTTGTCCGTGGAAACAATGAGTCTCTCTTGTTTTTTTTTTTTATTAAAACAAACTCTATACATTAAGACTATTTTGAAAGCGATCAGTGAGACCATCCCCCCCCACCTCCACATGCTTCCCAAGCCATAAAACACGGCGATAAGGATGCCCACAACGGCCAGACGAGCTCGGTACCTTAGCACTGAATTCGCAGAACTATGTCCCAGTGATATTCTGCAAAAGTTGAAGCATTCAAAAAACCCAGTACCTAAACCAGCCGTATGTTTGAAACTATTAACATGCACCTATTTGAAGTGGATTTCACTAGGAAAAGCAGGTATGGAGAACCTGGACATCAATCATAACTCTTTGAAACATGTTTATGTATTATTCCTCTGACAAGCTAGGCTTCTTATGGACGGCACGGTGAAGTCAGACAGCTAGGGAATGTCAGGGTTTTTATTCTGCTTCATAGCATTTTTTAAATCAGAAGAAGGTCATGTGAGAAGCAGAAATAATTTGACTTGACATTATTATCTGCAGCCCAGTTGAAAGACTTGCAGTCACCAGACTCCGACGTGACCTCTATGCTGACCAAAATGGACTGGGAAGTCCTTGAGATGGGACGGTTGAGAGCAACATGGAAGCTCAAATGCTATTTTTGTACATTCATTTCCCCGACTATAACCACACTATAGCTGCTGGAAGTGTATGTGATTAGCCTGAAGCTATTATGCCAGCCAGCTACAGCTCAAGACAACTCTCATCAGAACCTTTTAATGTAAATTGCTGTCTCCTTCTTGCCATCTGTGGAATTAAAGTGATTTATTTTGGTCCAGGAACTGTCTCTTAGTTTGTAAACTTTTTATGGTGGACGCAATTAGTAGTCATAAGCCTTTTCTTCAGGAAGGAGGAAGATGTCCTCTTGAAGTTAAAAAATGTCAAAATCTTATTTTTTTTATAGTTGCTGGAATAAGTCATTCACAGATTGCTACCCTGAATAATAATTCATAGATTACAAATATTGATAGTTATAGCCAAAGCAGAAATTCCTAAAATCTCGTGGTTTTAATGGGAACGTTGGCAGGTCCTTTATTATGTCAAAGTGAGCACTGGTGCTAAAAATTCAGGTATCAAACTATCAACGCATGATAAATGGATGGTGAACTGCTTATGTCACACCACTTATTAAGTTGGTACCATAAATTATTACACTGTAAAGATCAATGTTTACTTCACTCTCTCTCTCTCTCTCTCCATATTGTCACAGCTGTTTTCTAGAATTCATTTAAAAACTACGAGGAGAAACAAAAAAGCAAAACTGAAAACATGTAAAACAGGAAAATTAATTTTCTTCATGGTGAATTGGCCTCTATTATCTAAACAAAACAACAAGTGAAAGTGTTGCAATTAATAAAATGAGCTAGACACGAAAGTATGAATTGGAGATGGATCAGACCATGGAGTTTATATATTAAATGAAAATACCAGCAGTTGAATTTAGAAAAATAAAGGGGTGTATGAATTCTTTTGACAATGCATCGCTATTTATCATCCAGTGATATGATCTATTACCACATGAGAATTCAAGGAATACAGTTAGTGCAGACAAAGAGTCCCTTTAACATCAGGTACAGCTCTCTAAAGCTAAATCTCTTCAGTTTTGCACAAGAAGAGAATATCATGTATTTTAAACCAAACTCTGGCAGCTCAGACTTGTGCTGCCGCCGCTGCTGGACACCCCATTGGCTTAGCCCCATGCCGAGAGGACACTTACGGTCAAAACCCAACTGTTTGGCGACAAGTGAAGAAAATACATTTCTAACGTGTTCTGAGCTGTCTCGGACCGGAGGGTTGCACGACCCTTCTATCTTCCCCCAAAAGGCTTCAACCATATTTAGTTCCTCAAACCACTCTCTGTAGTTGCAAGGACGTTGCACAGTTGTTCACTCCTGCTGGAAAAAACATGAGCAGCAAAGGCAAACCCAGATTTCTGCAGGAAAACAATGCTGTCTCCTGTTTGCGTTGCGCAATTAAGTGTGTGATCGAGATCATACTGCACCCATCATTTGAAAAAGATATTGCACGCACATTCGGGACCAGCACGACAGGTTCCATTAACAGCTAAACACAACAAAAAATAGTTTTTCTATGTTTTTACACTCATCAGGGAGTGGGTTTTTTTGAAAAAAAATTTCTACGCGATGTTTCTGCCAGTTTGATTTCAGCTTATACCTGGCAGGAGAGGCATGCCAGCAGCGATTTCCCTGCTTTGCTTCGGACAGAGTCCGTCTCCTAAAACACAAGGTGTTTTGGTTGTTCCTCTCCTCGAGCACAGCACCTGACCACTTGTGGTGCTTTTCTGCATTTTCTGCAACCAAAGGTAGCGTTTATCAAATGCCACATACAATATACAAGCTAGTAAAAAACTCACTTCTTCCAGGATGACCACACCACCAGAATTTATTGCTAATGTGTCAGAGATTTCACAAACAGCAGCATCAAAGAGCACATTAGCTTTACCTCTGAGTTTGCAGAACATCCTATCTTCCATGAGATTTTCTGACAGATGGATTCAAAGGGGAAAAATCAAGAGGTCTCAAAAGCTTTTACGGCTTTTCTTACCTCATCTGTATTTGCAAAACATCTTAAGCCGGGCCATGTACTGCCTTTGTTTTTATGTTTGGTTTTACAGCAGAGTACACTGTTTGCCATAAATAATAGAACTGAAGAACAGAAAGTTGTCAATAAGCCCTATATGGCTAAAAGCGATATTTCCAGTGCTCGCAGCAGTCAGGGTGAGATGTTCTGACCCAGATGGGGCAGGCAGCAAAGCCCAGTGGTTGGGCAGGAGGAGTCAATTGGCTTTGGGGTTGAATCATGATAAACATTGATTATCTTGATGGCCATCTGTAAAACTCTCTCACACTCTTAGTCATTTTTTTAATATATAAAGCACACATAAAATCCATGCTTTCCTAAGAAGGGCGCTGAACCAATGGAACAGAATCATAGAATCATTAAGGTTGGAAAAGACCCCTGAGATCACCTAGTCCAACCGCCAACCCACCACCACCATGCCTACTAAGGAACATCCAGAGCTTTACATAAATACTGTGCTTTACAGTGATAAAGTGATGTTGCCCTTTGGTTGGACAATTTCTTCATGAAATAAATCTTTGCTATGTGCAATTCCTTCATTCCCTGACAGACATAGTTAGGAAAATATATTTTAACCTCAAAGCAACACATTAACAAAACCCACAGCCCCTCAAAGGAGAGCAGCAGAATTCCTTGCCCACGTGCAGGCAGGGTACGTGCCTCCTCCCAAAGGCAGCTTTGGCGACGATTCCCAAGTGCTTTCCCAAATACTCACACAAATCAGTGGCATTTTAAAACATTCTGTATCTTTGAAACCACACAGGATCATTTACTCACTGATAACTGCTGGCATTTAATAGGCAAGTGCTGTGTGATAAGGCTGAAGAAAGGACCACAGCACTGACCAGCCGCAGACCAGAGCTGCTCCTGCACGTGTCCCCCCCAGGCTCCCTGCATGGGTCTAACAGGAAAGCCGTTTCAAACCAGCACCTCCATTTCAGCTAGTCTTTTGTATCATTTTGGGAAGAGTTGTCATTGTCACGTGCACATTTCACTGCAAGAATCCCATGAAACAGCACTGAAAGAAGGTATTTTTTCCCTTCTCTCTGACAGCACTTGATGAACAGCGTTATCTTCCCAGAAATTACCTTGTTGAGGCTCAAGTGGGGCATACTCCACACACTTTTACATCATATAAATTACGAGAGCTTTACCAGCTTATTGTTGGTTAAGTTTAACGGAGAGGCAACGTCTCTCGCTCTCTTGCCAGTTCCCAAGGATTTTGTTTAAATTAGCCCTAAGTTGCAATTCCAAATGACTGGTTTTCTGTAAGGAAATCTGTGACAGATTGCTTCTGGAGGAACTTCAGGGTGTGAGCACAGGATCAGAAAACCAGACACCCAAAACCACAAGTGCAGGAAAAATCACATTGGATTGCTTTGTGCAGTATGACAATGGCCAGTACCACGGGCTTCAGTCTGGACTGCACCAGCTTGTCAGGATCTGAGACTAAATGCTGAGGTATTTGCTCATAAGAAGTCTCAGGCTGCTGTGGATTATCTGCTCTTGTCACCTTCAAGAGAACTTGCAAAACAGCGCTGCAATAAAAGGTGTGACCATAGCAGAGACCCTCAGTTACAGAAACAACATAGTGTCACTGTCTTGGGGTGACGGGAAGAGAAAGGAGAAGGGAGAACTACAAATGGCTTCTCTTGGTTTATGGCATTAGATGACTGTGCCAAATAAGATGCCAAAACCACCCTGTGCCCAGCCTTATTGCCGGAGCTAGCACGTCTCACTCAGCTGGTTATGCTCATCACCACTCCGGGGCTCCTGCTCCTCTTGAACAAACTGTGCAGAGGGGAGGCCTGCTGGTGGGGACCTGCACCAGGGCTGGAACGGGCGTGAGAAGAGGGGAGGCTGTGTCCTCTGAGGCTGAGCGTTCAAGGCGATTGTAATGCTTAACGCTAAAGGAAGGATACGTTTTTCCAGAGATGCTATCGCAATTTTACTTAGAAAGTAAAGTCTAAATTTTGAGATACCTAACAGCTGAAACATTAAACTTCATCTACCTTTCAAAAAAAAACCAAAAAACCCAACCAAAAAAAACCCCAAAAAACTGAAGAAGAACATATGTCTGCCTATAATTTTAACAGCTTCATCTTGGATTCTACTTATATAGTGGAAAAAGGAGAAGGCTATTGTAGGCCTCCCAGGCAAGTCTTTCAGATCTCAGGACAAACTCTCCCAGCTTACAAATGAAGAAAGGAACATTTTTTTATCCCTCTTGTTAGCCACGCTGCAACGTATTATGGGGTCCTAAAGGTCAAATACTTCTGCGCTTTTTATTGCATGATCATTGTAACAGCTTTCCCAGTCAAAAGTCAGATGATAATTTTGCAGAAGATGCACGAACTCATTAGTCTCACAGGTTCAAGGTGCTAAATAGCACCCAAGTACAAAATATAATCTTCTTTCATTCCACAGTCTATCCTATTACCTCCAATTTATATCATCTTCCTCGTTCTACGTAAGAAGCAGTCTGCAGTGTAAATCAGATCCAGCACAACTACTTGCTATGGAGACTTACACTTCAGTGCAGAGTTTGTGACATGAAAAAATATTTTTGCATTAAAGGTAAAAGAAAAATCTCCGAGGAGTATCTCCTCAGCACGCAGACTGTTGTAACAAGATGGCATGGTATGAAACGAAAAATCGTGCAGTTTCCTTCTCTATACAGGTGGAAAGGTTTAACTAATTAAACCAATTATTTTGCTATAATAATAGGAAATTAAGTTTATTCGCTTAAAAAAAAAAGAAAACTGCAGTGTAATCTAACCTTATGTTTAAGTCTATATGAAGGACTTACAGCAGCGCTGCTCTAGGGCAGATATTTAATGAATTACTGAATGAGATACCGCATGCATCAGCTGTGCCTGTATTGCATATTCTAGCTGTTCGTTACACATTGTGTTGTGAATTATTGCCCATCCCTTGAAGCTTATGTATGCAATAGTCAAATACTTCACCTGCAGGAGCGTATTTCCTCGCTGCCTGCGGAGGCAGGGGAGTTCTACCAATTTCCGTGGTTTCCAGAATCCACGTCCATGTGGCAGGATCACCGCTGCAGATCTCTTTAGCCACAGCCATCGCTGCTACCCTCTGGCTGCTCCTCCCCAGACCGCAGTTTCCTGTCAGAGGATTAATTTCCGAGCTGCTGGAGCAATGGAAGCGGCACAGATCCTACAGCTGGAGGAGGGCAGCTTCCCTGCCCATCCGAAGGGAAAAGGCAGGCCGGTCCTCACCAGCATCTCAGGACTTTTGCCCTTGTCATGAAAAAATGAAGCAAGTTTTGCTTTGTCTTTTGGGAAAAGATGGATGGGCTAAAGCAAAAAGAAGGTCAGACTCCAGGCCTTTTCCATCCAATTTTTGTTCAGTGAGGTGTGGAAATCTAAGGGAACATGTTCACTTGGCCTGGGTAAGGCATCCTTCAAAAATAGGCAGCACCGCAGTGCAAACATGTTAAAGACCAGAGTTTCCATCAATGGTTTAGATGAGCTAGGGGTTTTGTTCATATACTCTTCCTTCTGCTGATCTTCATCATAGTTTTTAAAGGTCTATGCAAATGACTACAAGACTGTATCTATATACTCGCCCCCATTGCTTAAATAAATGCTGGGCTTTGTACTCTTAAGCAGTTGTTGATGCCTGTACTGCAATTAAAGTTAAAAGCAAGTTGAAAAATTACACATTTCTTAATGACTCTAGCTGACAGGAAAACAATAGGATTATTGCTTTTGCTGTCACAGGACGGCCCAGAGTAACACACTTTAAATATGGAAAAGTTCTCCATGTGATCAAGGCTCAGTCTCAAACCACTCTGTGTGTGTGTATGTGTGTGTATATATATATATATATACATGCACACACAAATCTGTATGGGCTTCTCTGTCTGCAAATTCTTCCTAGACAATCATTATTGAAAACTCTTCTCTTCAAAGCATGCTTGCTAAACGTCAGAGCTTACACGCAGGAAGGCAGGTCCTGTGTCCCAGGAATCCTGAAAAAGGGACATAATTTGCAGGAAACGTATCATTTAAATTAGATTTTCAGATTCCATCGGCAATTTTGATCCCGCTTCCCCCCTTTTCCAATACAATCTCTTCGCGCGTACTCACGCGGTTGTCCTACAGGCGCTGCTGACAGCTCCCGCGCCGCTCGTACCAAAGGGGTCAGCTCGCACCGGCGTTGTGCCTATGCGTGGCGTGGGTGCTCTCTCCTTTCAGCCTGCTCCCCCTTCTGCGTGTCGTGGCGCAGCTGTGAGGACCCAGAGCCTGGGGCCGAAGGACTGTCCCGTAGGTTTGCTCTGCAGCTCTTGAGACACCCCATGGCAGGGGCCAGAAAATCATCTTGGCCACAGCGGCGAGGAGGTGACGCAGCCTTGCCGGAGGGCCGCTGGGCAGAGTACGCTGCATCTCCCCATTCCCCCACCCATCGCCGACTCGTGGCTGTGCAGATGCAGCTCCGGGTCTGAAGGATCAGGAAACCGCCCCCAGGACAGGCTGTACCTGCTTCTCCTGCCGATGTGTGCAAACGCCCTCTTTCTTGCCTGTAATTTTACATCTTAACCTTCACCGAGGTCCTCTCCAGCTTGCAAATTGAGCTGGATTAACACAGCAGTGCATTTATGTGATTACCTGCTCCAACTGCTCCCAGGGCTTTCTTCTTCTCCTTTTTTCCTAGTCTTCAATCACAGCCACGCATGCATTGAGTGTATTGAGAGGATAAATACACCGTCATCAGTATAGATTTATTATCACCGACTTTATGTTGGAATTAGATCTACTGCCATCTCATTAAAATGTTATTTAATGACTGTTTCTGTTCTGTCACACCCTGTTCTTACTGCATTCGTATAGAGGATATTCTGTCTCCGTAATCTCCTTCAGTTGGGATAAGGGAGAGAACCTGGAAAACTTCTGTTGGCTGGTTGGCATCACTGCTGTTGGCACGGCTTTCCATGCTGCAGAGTCTGCGAAAGAATCTGCTGCTACCCTGCAACTGGTGAGTCCAGGTGATAATTAGAGAACAGTAGAGTCTCCTGCCCAAATCTGTGAGGGGCAGGCAAGCGAGGGAAGGGTCGCAGGGTGGCACCAGGCAAGGGGACGCGCTGCCTCCTCCTGCTCCGGGCGCTGCTGCTTGAGGAGCAGCACCGTGCACCCGGGGCGAACGGCGTGGGCGTCTCAGAAAACAGCAGAGAGCATGAAGGAGCAATTCCACCTGCAAAGTCTTTTCTGTAAACCTGGAGCACACTTTTATGTACTTCAAATATAACTTTCTTACAAAATATACTTACATTTTTCAATGCACCTGTATAAATTTATATGTCTCAGGGTTACTAATTTACTTTTTGCGTATTACACATATTACGTTACATCTAAAAATACTGCTTATATTTATATTATTTTAAGTGCAAAATTTCTGATGTTTTTGTTGTTCTGACCTTCACAGAACAGTGAGCTTTGCTAGCAAAGCCAATAATTTGCCCATGCTCCACAATGGCAAATCTAACTGCAAAATAATATTTGTGACATCTATTTATAGCAGATGTAAAATCCCCTCAGGAAGCCGGTAAATCCCCTTCTCTGTGTTCAAATATTAGGGGCCATGGCATCGCTTTTCCAATGCGGGAACAGGGCTCCACTATCTGATACTGATGATTGATGCTATTCCCAAGTAATCTTTCAGCTAAATGATCCCTCCCCATCTCATTTACATAACTATTTTATCACAGTGTGAATTAGTTCTTCACACTTCTGCATAGTTACGTCTCAAACATGAAATTTTTTTACAGAGTCATAGAAACATCTGTCAAATAAAAAAGATCTCTGAACCTCATAGGAGACAACTAGTGCTCAATAGCCCCTAATAAGCCTGGTATTGATTCTCTTGACCCAATGAACATATAACCATATACAGGTTTTCCCCCCAATTCCTTCACAATGCGAATACAGACATGAACACCCAAACCAACGAAACAAGGCGCAAGCAGAGGGTAGGGCACATTTTCTAGCACACCACAGTGAAAAGTAGTGAGTGGTTATCCAAATAAGCTACAACACAGATGTAAAATCTGACTACGTAAACAGCTCGGTTTTTCAGTGTCTACAAGAGATTCGTAAAGCATCTCTTCTTTCTAGCAAATAACTTCAAACTCAATTTAAAAAAAAACTTTAAAAGTAGGTTTTGGAGAATTTGGAGACAAGAAAAACCATCACTTTCAAGGCAAATCTGGTTTTGCTTAGATTGCTTCCTTCAACTCTAATCTGAAGAAGGTGTGAAAATAGGCTAAAAACGAGGCCAAGATTTCACTGGCCTTGATGGCGTGCCAGAGCACAGGATTAAATCTCTGGAGGTTCAGTTCCAGACGACTTTATATATTTTCTAAGACTCACTGTAAAACCGTTTTTTTCGAGGGTCTAACATAAAATCTAAACACACTCTCACACTGAATGAAGAATATAACTAAAACCAGGGTAAGATTTTTGTTGAGGTGAATGGTTACTTTCACCAATGGTACATATTTAAGACTTTCTTCAGCAAAATACTTGCATGTCTTCAAAAGAAAGAAAAAAAAAATATACTTGGAACCTCTCCTTCAAGAAGGATGGAATATGAGATCAGAGGAAAAACTAGGTATACAAAATAACGGCAATTATTCAACTGTTCAAACACTTCAATATTATTTTTATTTTTAAAATAATTGTTTCTAAAAAAGCTCTCATGTCCACAAACTGCCCAAACACATGCCATATATAATTTTAATTCAGAATTACTTTACTCACAAAAAGCATTCATAAATCAGGTTTTAAATGGGTACCTAATGCTACTCTTTAGCTACCAGTTGTCAGCAGCAAAGCGTGGAGAAAAGATCAGCGAGGTGCAAAATCCAGCACTCAGAAGGAATTTAATATTCACTTAACTTTTCATTTTCAGAGATTTCCACCCAGCCCCACGCCTGTAAGGTCAGAGAGGGCCACTGGCTGGCAGCGCACGGGCCGTGGCTCTCCGGGCTGCGGTGATTCCCCTTTTCCTCTGCGAGAGGCAGGACTTGTCCCAGAAGATGTGTCAGCGACACCCCCTCTGCCTCGACCCAGCAGCTCTTTGAATTCCCCCTCTCTAAACGCGACGCCGGCCAGGGATGGCAAGGGGTCCCCNGCTCCTCTAGACTTGTCTTTGCTGGCAAGCAAGGCTGCGCATTAAGGATATATTCATTTACATTCCTTTCAAGCTGATGCCAAAGTGTCCTTTTTGTAACTTTTAAAAAAACTTGGTGAAATTTGCATAAACGATACGAAATTGCCACCTCTTACAAATCAACATTTTTGTTGAAATCAAACATGCTTCCTTCCATTTCCTGGGGCCTTGTCCTGTACTTGTTCCTCACCCTGGGGACAACGGTTCAGAGCCGAGTTTCTACCAAGATGTCTTTCAAGCCTTAGTGGCCCCACATAATCTTTGATTTTTTCTTCAGATCTAGAAAATATTTACGTTTGAATAAAAGCACGGCAGTTCCCTGCCAGTGTGGCTGGCATGCAGGTGGAGCTCAGCCTTTCTGACTCTTCTGGGGTTTGTCTCTGCTGATGTCTGAGCAAGGACACTGCTGTCCATGCCACATGGCAAGAAGGACCCAGTGGCTTTCATCATCTTCCTCTTCACCTTGAAGGAATTTTTTTTCCCTTTGGAATAGCCTACGTGAAACTGTGCCAAAACAAACAGCATTCTTTAAATTCACTTTGTATTTTTTGAACAACAGGAGAAAACATATGCAAAATATGTTTACCCAAAATACTTGGGTTTATTATTTGAAAAACTCACACTAGACAGCTTCACCTTTGGAGATTAGGAAGAGAAAAATAACACCGTCTCTCCAGAAATAAAGCCATTTTCCTGAGCTATATCCACAAATGCTGTCCAAGGTGTTCTACTGAACCTGTCCATGGCTGGAAACTGCACATCCCTCCACCAGCTGTGTCAAGTCATGGATGTTAAGAAGCCGATCAGAGCCCATGGGAAGCCACTCAAATCGCCCCTCGTTCCTGGGGGCTCATTTCCCTGTTCACCATCGCCAGGGCTGTGCCTGTCCAGCTGGGTAATCTGAGTCTTAACCCAGGCCACCCCACCGCCCTCCACGGTCACACCTGTGAGCTCTTTCCTGAAGCCTGGATCATCTAATTTACCTATACTTTTTTTAAAAAAAAAAAGAGAAAAATCCATATTTTGTAGTTAAGAGGACTGTCTGGAGATGGGAGAGGCTTGGATTCACAGGATTTCTCCTCCTCTGCCTCTTCTGATGCAGCATTTTACATCCAGATGTCCCACTTGACAGCTGCAAAGCAGCCAGGGTACAAATGTAAAGTGTCCAGCCATCTCCATTTCTCCACTGAGGTCGTTGGATTCATGTTAGCAGTTAGCCTCATTCACAGCCTCAGGCAGTGGTCTTCAAGCCAGAAACCAGGCCCTACAGAAACTATCCTTCTCACTCTTTGACCCAAAACCTACTCAATTACCTCTCAAAAGTAAAACATTTTCAGTAAAAGCAGTTGGGAGAGATGGAGCCCAGCAGCTGTCTGAAGGACAAGACCTCTGAGCAGAAATAGGTACATCGACCAAGCTGAAGCTGTTTGAACCTCTCCAGTGTGTCCCGGGCAGGGACTGCGGGGCGTCTGGCCAGGAGGAGCATGCTTGCCGTGCCTGGGGACCTGGTGCTCCGGGGAAGCCGCTGCCCCATCAGTCCCAGCCATCAGGAGAGGAGGGGAAATGCTCCATCCTGGAGGTCTGGGGCTGAACCACACTTGGGGCAGCGCTGGGTCTCTACAGGAATGCAGAAGTATCAACAGAAGTTGCGCTTGTTTCACACCCGGTACACCCCGTTTCCCTTTGCATTTAAGACTTTATTCACACCTGACGCACAGGAACGGCAGGAGCTCCCAGGCTGCCTTACCGGCTCAAAACGGACCAGTACCAGAGGAAAACCTGCCTCTGGTCCCTGCACGAAAGCACAATAAACGCTTAGGCATAAATTTAGGCCAACCATTCCTCTTAAAACCGTCAACACAACCACGAAACAAAATAAAGCAGCACCACTCCACACTGCAAGCTGCTGGACTCTTCTCTCAGCCTTTACGCTCAGCCAAGAACTCCCACAGAAACATTTTTATATCTCAAGACTACTTGAGACTAACCTAAGCACTGCACTTTCACTGCCAAATTTAATTTCTTCGTGGAGCCTGTTAGCTCAGTTAGAAGCACGCCAACCTTTCTGAGGACCGAGCGCTCTTCAGGCCACCACCTGGCCTTTCCCGGCGAGGCACAATTACACAGGAAGGCTGCGCCTGTGTGCCGGGAAGGAGCCCCGCACTCGATGCCCCGTCAGGTTTTCCCATTCTTCTTCTGCATTCACAGGGAGCCATTCAGTAGCTGAAGTACGCCTTTTAGAGCGGCTGCAAAATGGCATCCTCCTGCAAGAAAAGCCCTCTGGGATCCTCTCCGATGCTGCTGCGGTCTGGGAGCAGAGGGAGAGATGCCCTTTTGGCGGCTGGGTACCAGCGCTGCCAAACCGGTAATGCCCAGAATGGCGCGATTCGGGGACCGCAGCCACGGCACGAGCCTACGTAGGGACAAGCCAGCAAGAAAATACCAGCCAGCGTGTTTTGCATATGTGAAGGTGAGAGGGCAGATCCTAGAAAAAAAAAAAAATACATATAGTTTGTCATGATAATCTCAAAAAAACAGAGAGTGAGAGAAAGAAACAGAGATATTACAGTACCCAGAGTAAATTAAAGAAACAAAATTAGAAACAATCTGTGTTTCAAATGTGGTCAACAGAATGCATCACCATGACAATTCTTGCTAGAAGCAACAAGGGATGCTTCCTGGCAGTGCTGAAGGAGTGCTCTTTCAACAGTGGAGAATCATCAAAATGCACCAAAAAACCCCGAGATCTGTAGTGGCATTTTGTTGACTTTTATTCTTAAAATGTGAGAACAAGACTGGAGAAGCATTACCTCACGCTGAATTCTATGAAAATCCTGATCCCAGTTTTAATGTCAGAAAATCAGAGACACCTTTAACATTTTCCTTAGTGGTTACTTTACAGACAAAGCTAAAATAAAGATCAAAGATTTATATCACAGGTATGAAATGAAATCCAGTGAGAGCCTCATGTTAAGGCACGCAGAGGTGGGCTTTAAATAATAAAAATGGTTTCAAAAGGAAATGTAAAGAAACAATTAAAACACCTAAGCACTGAAAAATAAGAATATTAATTCCTTTTAAAGGTCGTCATCTAGTCTAAAACATGTAGAATACATAGCAACACATTACAGCATAACTGTGCTTCTATAGGGGTTAATGGCCTCACTGAACTAACTGGAGAAGCAACGTATTCTCTATTTTGCCGTGCGTCAGGCGTGCTTGTGGACAGGGGTACAAGCGTTACCTGGGGGCACGTTGTCCCTGGGGACACCTGCCTGCGGCGGAGCGAAGAGTTCATCTTCCAGCCTGGAGGTCCCCGGGCACAACGTGCTTGGAGGCTGGCACAGCTCGGCATGGCCGAAGCCTCCATCCTCCTCCTCCTTTCCTTCCAGCTCCCACCGTCTCCCGGCTTCCAACTACTACAGTAAGAGCAGAAGCCGATGCGATTTTAATGACAGCTCTTTCAAAACATCACATTCACAAGGTTGGACGCCCCGTCCCCACAGCAGGCCTCGCTGGCACGTTGTTTGAAGATCCACAGCCAACAAAAATGGATTGTTTTAATTTTGGGCAGCTGAGAGACAGTGACAGAGCTCTCGTGATAGATGACGTTGTACAAATGTGGTTATTTGCATCGTGATGGGGAGAAGGCTCAGCTCAAGAGTGAGGAAAATAAAGTTCAAATCTACCTGGAGAGAAAGCTAGGGAGCCGATCCTAAAACAAAAAAAAAAAAAAAA
>VZTL01006022.1:4666-35325 GCA_013400535.1 Scopus umbretta | reverse complement strand
AACGATTCTATGATTCTATGAAGCCTTGAGAACTGTGGGCATGTTGCCTTTCAGCATTAGAATGTATACATGTGCAGACAGGTTATAAATGAACCCTGTATAAGATCATCTGGAATTAAAAGAATAAGGATAGATTTGGGAGCTCAGGTCCTGTTCTCAAATCCATCTAACCTGAGTGGAAGGGCAGGCATGGAGAGGAAAATATTGTCCTTCATACTAACATCATCTGAAACGTTGGATAGGATAAATATCATCTGTTGTGGGAAAATAAATATTTTCCTACATTAATGAGCTTTCTTCACTGATTTGTTTATTCAACTTGACTTCACTGATTGATCGCAACTAGCTTTGAGTGCGTCCCTGCAACATCTGCATTCGGAGTTAGTGCCAGGGGAAGGTATTTGCAGCAGAATACAACCCCTGACACTGGAGCAGGGGGAAGCAGGTTCCTGTTCAGAGGCGTGCTCAAAGGTCTGTATTGGAAATGCATGCAGAGGGGAGTGTTACAGTAGGAGAGAGGGTTGTTCAAACAATTAAAACTGTAAAAAGTAAAAGCTTAACTAAAAAAAAAAAAGTGTAACAATTCAAGCACGTTAACTGCTTTGCCTTTGCATGCTTTTTGGAGCTGTGATGTTATGTGATCAGCTGCTGTCTGTGATCCGTGTGTGATTAGGATCTATGCTCATACAATGATGAACATATGGTATATAATTTTAAAATTGTAAGTTTAAAATAATTTTTAAACAGCACATTCTGATGCTGTTTTTTTAAGAATTATTTGATTGTCTGTATGTTCTGGAATAGTTTTACTGCCAGTTAAGATTAATTTCTGGCCTGGAGCCATCAAAATCATAAGGTTTCTTTCAAGTTTCATAATAACGTTAAAAAAAAAGAGTTCCTCAGTTTCCTTTAAGGAAGTAAAACTACTTCCTTTGTTTTTGTTTCTACTTTCCCTGCAGTTCAGAGATGTGTATGACCTATCATTGCATAGGAAGAGGAGTAGGAATATGGTGATGTTCCTGAAGTGGATGATGAAGAGTTGGGCTTGTGACAGATTTTCCTAGATACTGAAATTTTGTTTCCACAGGGCCTCCAAAGTGACGTGCTGGACTGGTGGTGGTTGTTACTGTCTTTGACGTTTTCAGATTTCTAGAGAGTAACGTGCGCAGCTGTAGGCCACTGACCTTATTTCCAGCCAAGAAGAGGTAGTCAAGGCCAGATCAAAGCACTTACTGAGAAGTTTGTCTGAATGGAAGGCTTTCTTGAACTAAGGGTTTACATGGACCAAAAGAAACCGAAGTTAAGGATATCTATTCCTTGAAATATTTCATGCTGTCATACATTTTCTGTTCAAACAAGTAAATGAAATGAGACCTATAAAATCATCACAGTTGGAAAATGAAGGCCCAAAGCATGGAAACTTTCAACAGTTCCTAAATGGAATATGAAAATGAGAGATGAGATATTAAGCTAGCAAAGGAATTGCAGTAGTCTTTCCAGTGCTTATGATTTGGGTATGCCATGAAGTCTGTCTTTTTAAAAAGGGGAATGGTTTGTGATCCAAAGTTATGTAAAGACTGTTTAAAGCTCTGTAATCTGGCAGATTTTATTATAGACTGGATTTTATTGATAGATTTAACACAACAGTGAAGCTTCTCTGTGGTTTCAAATGATGTAGTCCATGCTATATCATGTTCTGTTCAAAACGCAGCAGCTTCAAGTTCAAAACCTCATCCATCTTCAGAGTATCTGCTGCACTCAGAGATCTTACAGCAGTGGTAAACCTGCAGGTTTCCTGTTGAATGAAGTGGCCTTTCTCAGTCTTCATTTTGATAATCTAAAATGTGTAGGTTCCTTAGAGCTGGGGACTTTTTTTTTTTTTAGCTTTTTGTTTCATTTGAGCAGGTTTGTAGCCAGCGTAGTATAGTATGAATAGTCCTAATAGGCTGAGATGAGGGAAAGGAGGTTTGGGAAGGGAACATCAAGAGAAACTTTGAAGTGTTACAAAAATGCACATTGCAGCACCATGTGCTTGTTTTAATGCTATTGGTAGTAGAACTTTCATGGTGCTTTTTTTCTTATCTTAGTGAGGTGCAAGGACACGTTCTAAAATCTGTTACCTGTAGCAGAGAATCAATCTGCAGCAAATATGTTTCTGTATCAACCCTGTCCTCATAGCAGTGGTAAAAGGCAGACTAGCGCGTGACCTAGAAAATGTCAAGTTTTGTATTTACGTGCAGTTTCTCTGTATTGTCAGACAGAAACAAAATTATGTTCAAAAATACTTCAATTTGTTTCCAAATTTTTTTTGTGTTTGCTACAGAAGGGGATGCAGTTAATCATCTTTCAGTGATGCTTTTTCCTGTTATTTGGTAGGCTTTATGTTCTTTATTTTATGTAATAGGGGTATAACAAATCTTTATTATGTATTCATAATTAGAAAACCGGAAAGGTACTGCATATTGAGTTTAGATTTTTGTTTCTGTTAAAGTGTATAGGTGTAAAACCCAAGGGTGTATGAAGGCCCATGTTTTGCTCTCATCTTCGTAGAAATTGATCATACATCCATTACAACTTAAACAAACCCCAGCGGTGTTGTACATTGATCGTAACAAGCTGTAGTGAGGGCATATTTGGGCTTAGCACCTGATCCCTGTAGACTGTGAAGCAGGAAAAGCCAGTGGAAATCTGCTCTAGTGCGTTTTCATACCTGTGTGTTGGTGGCTTGCTTGGCAGTGTACTAGTTTAGAAACAAGTCCAGTAAGATAACCCAGATGCATCGTGTGGCATTACAGCATCTGTCAACATTCCTTCCATGGATGCATCCTACGAATGCAATCCTATGGATTGTATGCTGGATGCAACCAGCAATAGCTAAATTAAAACTTGGGTCACATGTAGTGCTTGCAAGCAGTGACATAAATACAGACTTAAATAAAAATGTTTTGCTGACCAAAAGAGATTGAGACTTGTTTCCAACTTGTGTACCTACAGCAATTTTGGCGAATGACCGGGGAAAGAGAATACTGTGTGTGTTACATATACCTTTGGTATAGGGACATGTTGTATATATGATTATGTAGGCTTTTGGGGTTTTTTTTGTGTGGGTTGTTTTGTTTTGGTTTTGTTTTTTTTAATTAATTAATATACAGGTACTGACAGAATTAAGATCATCCAAAACCTACTAGGAAGGGTGAAAAAAAAGTAGTCAGCTGGATAGGTGGGACTTGAAAACATGTAGAGGTGCAGATTCTGTAAAAGGGACCAGATTAAAGGGTGGAGACAGTTTGCAGTGGTAGATGACAAAATAAGTCATCCCGTTTTCCTCTGGAAAACAGCAACGAGGGGAAGAGCTGTGTGGCATCTATTAAAAGTAAAGGAATACTTCTCTACAGCTGATGGAAAGCAGGATCAGCATGACACATGTAAGGTGGAATCCAGAAGCCCTGTAGAAGGGCAAACATGAGTAATTGGAGAAGTCGGTACTCAGGCAGTCATTGCCGATGAACATGTCTACGAAAGGACTGGAGTTCACAGGTTTCTGTGGGTGCAGTGTGGAGCCTGACCTGTGCGTTTCCCTTAATGTGGAGCAGAAGTCAGCAGAAGAGGTTCTTGTCTCGGCTCTGAGGGCCCCCCCCCGGAGTGAAGTAACATTGCAGAGTATCAGTGACTAACAAATATGACTAAAAGTACTAATCAAAAGAGAGAATGCATGAGCTGGCAAGCATGAATTTTGATGCTGACCATCACTTTGTCCTCTGATCTAAACAGATGTCTAAATCTGGCACAAAGTAGGACATAAAGGAGACTACAGGCAGGTTGCAATAAACTTTTCATAACTGTTTCTGTGTGCAATCCTGCTTTTCCTCTTTGTTTACAGTCAGAGCTAATTTAGATGCCTATAAGTTCCTCCAGGCAGGGGCATGTCATCTCTGTGTCCTGGCTGGTGGGAACACTTGATGTTCTTTATAAATAGACTAGTGGAGCTGGTAGGAGGAAAAATGCCTTTGCCATGGGGATGCTGCCAGAGCCTGGGCATGAAGGCCGCAAACTGTCTCCCAGTTGAATCTCTAAAGGGGTAAGTGTTATGGGAAGGCAGGGAAAGGAGACTAAATGTAAAATGCTTTTATTTATTTGTTTGTTTATTTTTAAGGGAAGGATGTGCAGGACATAGAAATTATATTTGAATTGCAGCTGTTCAGAACTTCTCTCTCACATGGTGATAATTTTAGGAACAGCAGAGAGACTGGAGAAGGAAAAGAGTGGTCTAGAGCAATGGCATCATCCCAAAAGAATTAGATGTTTACAGTACCTTATAGTTTGGCACTATAGTTTCCGTCTTCTCTAAGTTAGTTCATGCATTTACTTATTTTTTTTCTTATTAATAGTCCTAGTGACTATTGATGGTGTAGAAATACCTGCAGTACTGATACCCTTTAGTGACTGCATGCCAAAAATTACTGTGCTTGGCCTTAAAAAAATACTGTTTTGGTGTTCAAGTGTTTTTTAAGTGCCATTTTGAGATGTTACTGAATAAAAAGGATATTTACAGGTCGCAATTATGGTATTTCTTAAAAAAAAAAAAAGACGACTTGTTTAAATTGCCAAAAGCATTTGGTTTTAGAAAGTGGTTCCTTGCAAGGTGATTAGTGGTCAGAGTACAGGGGAGGTAAGCTGATTCACCTAAATGGTATTCTCTGGAAGTGTGAAAAAGATAAGAATCAAATGCTTAATGATCTTTTCATGCTTTTTAACAGGTTCCACATTCCCCACCCCCTCCAGTTATCTTTGTTCAAGAGAACACAGGCATAATTTCGTAAGAAAACTGATGTAAGTCAAAGGAAATTCCAGAAACCAGGAGATCTCTGGCTGCAAAATAAGTCAACTTCCAATGCTGGGAAACCCATAAAGGGTATTTGTAATGTTATAATGTTACATTACATTAACTACAACATTAATGCACTAAATGTAACGTGAGTATAGATGTTTCTGCATGACTGTGTTTATTGTCCAATTTTAAGAGATTCATAGACTTGTAGGTTCTAATTTAAATAAAATAAATATATTCTAAAGGACTTGGACTGACAAAAATCAAATGCAAACCTAAACTATGTAAAGACTGGTTCTGCCTGCATCTGTTAGCTGCTGATCTCTGGAAGAAGTCAACTCATAATGGTGATTTGAGTTAAAAAAAAAAAAAGCTGGAAACTGTCCTTTGAAGGATGTAAGCCGAAGTTGTAAGCTGAAGACTGCTTTCCCAGCATTTCCAATGTAAAACTGCATGGCAGTCCTCCTCAAACCTGAAAGCTGGTGAGGAGAAAGAGATGTTTAAAATATTCACCATGTTATCTGCTTGTGCACCATGAGACTTAAAAGCTAAGACCTAAGAGTAAGTGGACCTTTTATTTTGAGAATGGCAGATTATCTTGAAGATGTGGTCAAATTCCAGTATGGCTAATGGTCCCTTTATCACTTCTGAATGCTAAGCAACTCATCACCTTTACTTATTAAATCCAGAGGTAAATTTGCTGCACAGTGAAAATAATGAGTGCTGTAGGGAGGAACAAAATTGTTTAAGAGCTCTGTTTGATCCCTTAGCGTTAATGAAGTGAGAGCTTGTGTTGGTTGCTTTGACAGACCAGGCAATACTGCTGTGCCATTTTCAATAGCTTTTGGATATCTCAAGACCACTGGTGCCAGATTTTAGAACTGAGTAGATAAGGAAGAAACTTGGAATAGGAGAAAAGAGAAATTTAGATGTAGATATTTTAATGTTCTAAATACTAAAATATATTAAAATTTAGCAATTTAGCTGTTTTTTTTTAAATCAGATGCTTGCTGCTAAAATGTTAAGTAATTTGAAAATAAAATTATCTTATAAGTAGCTATTAATTTTTACATATCAACATGTAGCTATGCTGTATTGGGTAGGCGCTGCTTCCTGCTGTTCCCATGCATGATTACTATGGAGAGATACATGTTGCCTTTTTTTACCATGGCTTTCCTTTTCTTCACTTATATTTGTTTTTTTTATGAGGCTGGTGACCTGCTTGTACTCTCAGTGAAGTTCTGTGTTCCTGTGAGTACTAATTTCGAGCTTAAGTCATGGGGTGGGCTAACATGAGTAACATTACTGAGCAGGTTTTATTTAATTTTTTCAATAAAGAGCTGTTCTTTTTACTTTTTTAGAAATGCAGTTTTTTACACCAAGTGGTGTGACCTATTTCTCATAAATGCTTTTTAAAAAAAACAGAATGCTTGTTTCTTTCTGATGGGGAAAATGAAGAATGGTGATTAACAGCACCGCAGATGCTAGCTTTGTTACTTCATGATGCTATACAAAACGCAACTTCAGTGTTGCAGGAATCATATCTGCAGTTTAAATTACTGATGTTTAGAGTCAGCTGCAGGGGTTTTTGTGAGGGTTTCCTCAATGTGATGATTACAAGCATGAATAACTAAGCAGGTCATGCTGACCAGAGAATCAGCTCTGCTGAGCATTCCTGTTTCCTCTCTGTTCTGGTGCTTGCCATAGATCTTTGTAGCACTGGTTGATTTGGTCATAATCACAAGATCCCAGCCACTATTTTTCATTCCTGCAGTAAAAAAAGCAAATCCTTTGAAGCACCAAAGAAGAGGTTTGGCTTGCGCCACTTGCTGACACAACTATTTTCTGTAATTTCCAATTCAAGAGTATGAAGTTCTGTCTGAGAATGTCTGGATGCTGGACTTGTGGGTTTTAGCAAATGAAAAATGTACTGCCTGGTAGTCTGCTGCCAAGTGGTTGGGCAATAATTGATGGAGCATCACAAGTTAAAATGAAAGTAAAGGCACAAGTCTAATTAGGTCAGGAGCTGTCACCTTCATTTCAGATGTCTTCAAAACAAGCTTTGTCAGAAAATAAGCTTGCAGATGTAGATGAGAGATAAAAGATGCATCAAAAAGCAACTGCAATTAAAACCTCTTTTCTGCAGTGTAGAGACATCAGTCTAGTACGTGGGTCCCTGTGTTCTTCCGTGAGTTTTTCTGAAACTATGAATGTTACTCCAAATCAACCTTACGCTGTCTGTAGGCTTTTTGCTCTCCTTCCTAGGCTCTATAAGCTTCCTACAAAATATACCTCCATCTGTCGTTGGCATATAGTTAGGTTCAGACTTAATGCTACCTTCCTTTTTGGGCAAAGTCACTATTTGCTGTTTCATTGCAGCCGCTTTTGCTCACTTGTATTTCAGTAGACAATGTCATTTTGATGTACCACATCAGATAAATACAGTAATTTTATTGAGGCAGACTTTGAAGAGTACTATTGATTATTTATGGAGACATGCTATTTTAATCAAGTAAATCCATTTAAGCTGTCATGGTGAGTCAGTGTAATAATGTGCCTATGCTTCATGCTAGATAGTAGGTTTGTATTCTAGATAGATACGGGTGATTTAGAGGATGTAACAGTGACTTGGCACAGAAGTTTGGCAGTGGTGGTTTAGTGTCATGTCTAACCTCACAAGTGCTTTGAAAGCATTGATGTCAAGTTATTTTCAGGGCCTGACTTAAAATAATCAAAAGAAATAGTTTAGCTAGTCAACCCTGCAAAAAATGTCATCTTTATATTTTGCACAGGAGGAGGGGATGCTGGGGGGGGAGGTTCCTTGTGGAGGACGAGCTAGCAATACCTAGCTAGTGCTGAACAAAAAGTAGGTTAGTCATGCCAGCTGGTCTGCTGGGAGCTATGTGCTTAGTCTAGGCTCTTAGCAGACATGTTTCCCTCCCAGCATTTCTAGGTAGTTACTAACTTTTCCAGTGAAATGGCCTAAAACAGAGAATGTGAGTTGCCCAGATTTTTCCAGGAGCCTAGCAGAGGCTTGGCTAGTCTCCTGACTCCCTGGCCTGGCCTTCAATTGTAAGACTGTTTTTACCCTGATGTGAGCATGCAGTAGCCTAGCCCCTTACACTAGCATGTGTTGGCACCATCTTGTGAGATTAGGTAAGAGCTGAAGGTGCTCTAAATGCTGTGAGTCATTCTGGCATGTTTTGATAAGTTGAGACTTTTGGATCATGTTTAAAAGAAGGTAGGTATGCTGCAAAAGGTGGCTCAGAAGTAGCCTTTTAAATATCTGCATTTTCATAGAATCATAGAATTATTAAGGTTGGAAAAGACCTCTGAGATCATCTAGTCCAACCGTCAACCCAACACCACCATGCCTACTCAACCATGTCCTGGAGTGCCACATCCACACGTTTTTTGAACACCTCCAGGGATGGGGACTCCACCACCTCCCTGGGCAGCCTGTTCCAATGCTTCACCACTCTTTCAGTGAAGAAATTTTTCTTAATATCCAATCTAAACCTCCTGTGGTGCAACTTGAGGCCGTTTTGGTCTTGAGCAAAAAACCTGTTCTCAGAGATGAGCATATATCACTGCTTTTCTGGCACGCATCAGAAGCTGCTGCCAGAACGCTGCTGCTCCCAGTGCCGAGTTCCACCTTTCCTGCAGCGCTATGCTGCTTACTCACCTTTAAAAGCAATAACTACTTAGTTATCTCCCAAGCAAAGAGCCAAGGCCCATACCTGCAGACTAGCGAGGTGGTGGTGTCAGTTGATAGAATTGACCTTTGAGTACTGAGAGCTTGCAGCGGGGAGGTGGTGAGGCTGGGGCATGACCTGCACTCTGGCCTGTGCACAGAGTAAATAGATAAAGACCAATATTCTCTAATTGTCACGTTAGCGGCAGCTGCTCTGCAATGCTGCAGCCTCTTGCTATGTGGTAGTATAGTCTGAAGACCCAAAATGTGTTTTGCTGTGTGGTTTGTTTTTTGATCCGTCTGCATATAAAAATAGTTTTGTGGGGAGATAAGGTTGGTTAGCTTTTTATTTCCCTCCTCTCAGGCTCAGTTTTATCTTTTTTAGCTTACAAATGCTCACTTCGGTGAGTGCTCGCAATGCCTATTGTACTGTCTTCACTTAATACATGCTGGCTAGGTGCTGCTTTTCCCTGCGAATACCTCTTGCCAGCACGGAGGAGCAGAGGCTTCAGTGCTCTGGCCTTATATCCATACTTTCACCGGATTCCCAGCAGCTTGATATCAAGTAGGAGCTAATGACAAATTGTATTGACAGGCTTTTATTTAAGAGTTACTCAGCAGGAGCTGTTCCTATTCCTTATAAGTTGTAACACAGCACCTTTTAATTTGTTAATGGGCCAAAGTAAATTTAAAAGAAAAATCTTTCCACCTTGTTTATAATGTCTTGAATATTGCATTTAAAACTAAATGTTTTAAAACTTCTGATCTTGCAGTTAAGCTTTAAAGCTAATTAAGCTTTTTCTCTAAAACATTTTGTTAATGAGGTGTGTATGATCTCCTTTTTTCCAGTCTTGTAATTTTACCTTTTTTTTGTGGCAACGTTTGTTATGCAGTAACAGTATTAATGAGCGTAGACTGTGCACAAGACCTCTTGTTCCTGAGAGCTTTTTAATAGATTTTACCTTCTCCTCCCTGCTAAGTCTAATTTTGCTTTTTCCTGTGGTTCCCCTTCTGTTCTTCCATCTGTTTGGTCTAACTGCTTTATTCTCTCCTGGTGTTTTGTATACACTAATCCTTATACCTTCTACCCTTCACAGCTTTGTTTAGTTTTGGTGGTTTAGTTCAGTTTAGTTTCCACATGCCTTTCACCAAGATGTTCCAGGATAAGCTGTGATTTTGTGAAACTGAGACTGTTAAAATTGTTCTTTCTCTCTCTTTTTTTCTTTTTTCTTTTTAAACTTTATTTTTATTACTGCTTGCACATGCCATTTATGGTGCTATAGGCATTTTGGAAAAACAGTGTAATATCTCTGGTTTCTTGCTTCTCCGAAATCTCCGGTTCTTTCCATTTTTCCACAGTTTCCAAAAGCTTTAAAGGTAATTCTCCAAGTAAAATGAGATGGAAATACCTCAGTCCTGCAAAATGCACATACATAATCCATTTCACTTCCCGCAAGCCCCACTGCCTTCATTTCTGGAAGACCACCACTCTGGGTCCCGTTGCTTTGTACTGTGGAAGTCACCTTGGGCCAACTTGTAGATCCCACAACTCTTCTTAAGAATAACGACAATAGATGAAATAAGAAATTCAGTGATTCATGAAACATTTTCAAATACTAATGAGAAAATAGCAGAAAAAAAATTTCTGATTTTGGGATTGTGATTTTTACATGGTTTGTCAGTGCTCAGAGATGGAGATTAAAATCTTGCTAAGATGGTTGTTTTTTGGAGCGCAGAAGAGTTTTGATAAACAAGTCTTTATCAATTACGTGTATATGTAAGCCTTCTCATTCTCAAAAGCAGGAAAGAAGCAAGGGAGATCTCTCTGTGAGCAAATAAGTGCTGGGGCAAAAAGAAACATCGGTGGGAGGGGAAAAGTTATTTTCTGTCAACATGTTTTGATGTGCTGTCATAAACAGAGCTCAGTTCAAAGGATCTGGGAATCTCAGAAGGTTTCTTTCAAGACTAACCAATTTCCTGCAACACGCTGTCAGTGCTAGGAAAAGGCATCTCTTGCACATAACAGCAGCGGGTTGTTTAAAAAAAAAAAGTGTGTGTGTGAGAACCCCCATCCCTTACACAGTTGCACAGCACCATTTTCCTTTGGACATCTGTGGAAAACGGGACACTTCAGCAAATTCTGTGCACTTCGGGATGTCGTTTTGTGAGGAAAAGGGTGTTTTTTACTAATGGTGCATGCTTCTTGTTTGGGTATTTTCTGGAGAGGACTGCGTTTTTTTGTCTTTTTTTAACTTTTGTGTTTTGAAGTTTTATTAAATATTATTGATTTGAAATATATTGTTCTGATCCTAATCAAGAGAGTTGTTTAAAAATATCATTACACAGAATTATTCCAGATGTTAACTTTAAGTCAATATACTTTTCCATTTTCTGCATAGTGGTATTGGTAATTTTTCTTACTTTTTATTCTTTTAAATAAGAACTGTGAACGTTGTATCAGTAAAAGGGCTGCCAGTTAGAGAAACTAAATTTTAACTTATATGTAAAAGTGTATGTGTGTGTCCCCCTATTTAACATGTTATGGGATTATTCTGTTTCTAGGGATGATTTACCATATTGCTCGTAAGAACCCCTAAGTAATAATGTTTTTGTGATTTGCTTTGCACAGGGGCAAGAGACTTTTGTTAAAGAAGTGTTGACAATGTTATCACATGAGCATTAACCTTGTGTTAGCAGGGGAAAACTTAATTTTATGGGAAATGGTAATTTTTTGTATTTATTTGAAAGTTCTGTCTTGTGGAAATATAGTTAATCTTATAACTAGGGTGAAGACAACTTATTGATACTGTTGTTGCCAATTTGAATTGCCTGATGTACTTGCCTTTAAGAATTAACTTCATGCTGTCAAAAGGATGTTTGAATTTTCTTTGCTATAGCTGGTGCTTGGACATCTGAAATATATTTGCCAATGTTTTGTTGTTTGCAGGAACTATTAACGTATGAAGATGAAACCATGAAGAGAAAGCAGAACGAATAATAATGCTTTTCCGAAACCGTTTTCTGTTCTTGCTGGCTTTGGCAGCCTTATTAGCCTTTTTGAGCCTCAGTCTACAATTCTGTAAGTGTCCTCCCCTATTGTTTTCTATATATAGTGGTCTACAGGTGTTTTTAAAAATGGCCACGCTTACATGCTGTTTAAGTATTCTTTCTGTATTTAAGCATTTATTGTTTCCTTTTGGGTTTGTTGTTGTCGTCGTCGTCATGTGTGTCCCCCCCCATCCCCCCCCCAATAGGAAAATAAAAGTAAGAATAAAAGCAGGTTTGTGTGACATATAGGACTCTATACAATCTAGAGACTTTTAGAATCAGGCTATCTCAGAAAAAAAAAAATCTTAATTTTGTAGTGCAATTAAGTAATTGAATGTCATCGAATCCTTCCATGAAAGTAGACAAAACACATTTGAGTAAAAACTGCTGCAATTCCTATTTTACATTGCGTCAGACCAGACGGGATTGAGAAAACTTCTGTGAGAAGGTTGAGTGTTGGAACTTCTCCTGATCTGTACACTCACATTAGGAAACTTTAAACAGTTGAATTGGCTCATCACAAGTGACTGGTTTGTTTAAGAAAAGATAAATGCCTCCAAATTTTGCACATGTTTTAATTCTTAAACAGTATAGAAAAATGACAGTGTTAAAAGTTAAAACTCCAAAAATGTTCTACTCCTGACTGAAAGCTTGCTATGATGTCTCCGGTGGATAATTGCAGTCGTGAGAGGTTTTGTTTGGGAAACCAACTGGGTAGGGTGACTGGTTGTCTTCCAAAGCAAGTATGACAGGCAGCATAAAATCTTATTGGGAATTGTCATTGTTTTCCTCTTGTTTTATGTTTGGGGCCAGACCTGTGGAAAAGACTGGAGAATTATTTTCCTTGTAGTATTTATCACTCCACATGTATTTTTATTTCCCCCCTCTTTGTTTATGTAAATGGTTATAGTTCTAAAACGGCTTAAAACGTCAGTACGAGAGACAAAAGGAGAACAGGTTTTGATAGACTTTTCAGTTAGATTGTTCTAAAATGGAATTATGTTTTTTTTTTTTTTCTCTTAAGAGACTTCAGTGTTTTGCTTTGTCAGAAAAACTGCAGAATGGAAAAATGACCTGTGCTCGACTGCAGGCTGTATTTTTGTCTCTGCAAATATTATCTGTAATGCCGTTGACTAACTGTTGACTAATGCTGTTGTGGTTTACTTCTGTACAAACAGAATGAATGCAAGTTGGGATACTGATTCTTTGTTGCCAGAGGAAAAGGTTGCAGTGGTTGAGGTCTTCCTACTCTGTGCTGTGTAAAATGCCCAGAGGAGTGCAAAGGGATTGTAAATGCAGTGGGTGGGGGGAGTTCCTGTAGTCCAGAGACTGAGGATGGGAGCGCAGCTAGATTGAAGTTGTGATGTAAGGGATGGGTCAGAATCTGGCTGTGGTCCTGCAGCCTCACGCTGAGGGGAAATGGCGTCATTCAGGACCCGGTCAATGTTAATTACATTGGTGAGCCCTTAGGTCAGCTCAGGAACAGGAGGTCGCAAGTATGCCTGAAGAGCTGCTTGCTTTTTGCCCCTCAAGACTGGTGTGGTACATGAGAACCCGGTTACTGGGCAGGCACAGGCCTTCCACTATATTAGAACATCTGTGACTGACTGCGGAACCCTCAGTGGGTGTCCTCGGGATGTCTCAACTATTTATCTTGAAATACCTTGAATAAATCGAACTGAAAGGAAATTTAAAAGCTAGCTGTTAAGATGCCATATGTAATCTCTGTAAAGTTTACTTGACAGTGACTGTGGATTTTTATTTTTGAATCGAATGCATGTAAATAAAGATTGTTTCAACAAAGTAAATACCTGTGTTTTACTTTGGCTTTAATTTTTGTTCCCATTTACTGAAAGCCTAAGGAAAATAACAGTCAACAGAGGAGAACTAAAACTATAGTGGGAAAGCATCTCTTTTTACTAGGTGTTTAACCCTGTGGCAGGTGTAAATTCCAGACTTTCCTTTTGAGCCTGCCTGTTCCAGGCACTTGCAGAATCGCAAAGTCCCTGGCTCTCAGGCAGATCCTGCATATGGAGCTCCTCTTCTGGTTTGAAGTTTGTTCCCTTAAATACTTTGGTCAGTGCCTCAGGCCTGGCTTTTGAGAAAAAGAATTTTGGTATCTGTCACTGCTTTTTAGGATGCCGGCAGCTACCGTAGCAGGGTGCTGGTTCCTGTGTAAAGTATGAGGAGTTTTTTTTTTCTTTCCTTTTAAATACTTTCTCTGCCTTGATTGTTCAGGCTTGGGTGTTGGTGTTTCAGCATGTCTGGAGATGACATTTTGCTTTTCCAGTAATAGTTTCCCTCTACTTGCCTTCATTTTGTTTTGCACTGGAGGTTTTGGTTTTACAGATGAGTCATAGGAAACAGAAATTGGGATTCTCCACAAGGAAAAGTAGCAGAGTTTTATATTATTGGCTTGAGGGCTGTGGGCAGCTCTTACTTTATGAGGACGGTGTGGGCACCATGTGCAGTCCCACCAGGATGTTGCCTGGAGGAGGCGATCCCTGTGTTGCTGCACGGCCCCTCTGGAAGCCTGTTTGCTTTAATAATCCCAGCCCCTCTGGTGCGATTGCTGCTCCTGCTTGGGGGCCCAATGCTGCTGTACAAGAGCAACGCGAAAGCATTTGGCACGTAGCTCGGTCTCCTTGCCACTGCTTGCTTCGGCGTCTACAGTCAGACAAGCCGCGGCGCAGTGGGTGCTCCTATGGTCTGGGGAGGAGGCTCGGGAGAACGTGTGCCCGTGCCAAACGCTCAGCCGGGACTTGCAGGTGTGAATACAGGTGGAGGCCGGAGGGGTGTAGCATCCTTGTTCAGGCTTTCCGTTTGCGAAGCAGGATGTGCTTCCTCAACTTGCGGCGCTGTAGCCGTGGCACTGCAGAGCTGCCACCGTCCCCCTGTCTCCAGCCTGAACCAGAACGGGGGTGCGAGCTGCACCCGCAGCCCCTTCCCAGCGCGATGCTGAGAGGAGCTGGGATGCGCGAAGTCTGTGGAAAAAATGGGTGAGGTGGGTTTTCCCAGAACTGAATTTCTGAAGGAGAAGGTGGAAAAAACCCCAAGGTATTCAGTAAAAAGATAATATAAGCCTCTGGCTGTTTCTGGACAGAATGTATATCTTGCCATCTCTCTAAAGTGAATTCCTTACCACCTCTTACCGTTCCTTACCAACAAACAGTAACTACTCATGTTTTAGGTTATAGAATATAATTTCTTCAGTGGAAGAAAAAAGAATTAGTGTAATTCATTTTGCCAATTTATACAACTAACTATATTTTAAAAGCCACAACTTCAGAATTCGTGATGCAGAGAACTTGTTTTTGTCATGTGTTACCAGCATACTAAATTAAAAGGAGACCAGATATTTCCCTTCCTGAATTTTGCCTTCAAGCTCATAAGCACAGCAGATTTTCCACTAATGAGAAGTCTCTCTGGGTTTTTTTGAAAGTACTAATTTAATCTGAATTTAAGATTAAAGGGAAAAACAACCCACAAATCATATATCCAAGGCTGTGTACATTTTAGTAGCTAATGAAGAAAACTAACTGTAAATACACAGATTTTTGTTTAAAGATGCTTTCTATGTTGAAACTAGAGATTTAAATAACTCTTTTGTGATTCTCAAAAGTGGTGGTGTAATGTACCAGTCCAGAAATTAACCCTTGAAGGGGGCAGACACATGGTAAATACTTGAGAATGATAATATGGGACAGTCTTATTTTCTGCCGCAAAAATAGAGCAATCATTTTTAAATATCTGCTTTAGATACTGGTCCGGTTAAGTTGCTTCAGACGGGATTTGATGAGTAGAAGTTACTTGGCAGGCTATAGAACTTCATAAATCTTCTTTAAATATATATTTTGGCTTCATCCATGATGGATAGTTGAACTGTATTAGAGATTAATATGAGCTGTTAAAACATATGGTCGAAGGCTACTGTAAATAAAGCCACAAAAACTAAGAGCAAGTTATTAGTTAGGCTTCTGCAAATTGGTACTACAGCGTTCAGTTAAATCCTAGAGGGAAGGAAACACGACTGGAAAATAATAAGCATTTTAACATAATTTCTCTCAAAGTCCAATTCAAATCTTGGTCCTAATACCTGCAAGAAAGTTTGAAAATGTTGAAATTTCTGCTTCAGTCTTTATTAATAATTATAGTGATACATGTTGCAATTACTTTAAACGTGTGAAAGGGTCAGCGGCTTTTTGTAGGGACAGTCTCATAGGTATGTACCTGTCCTTAATTGTTTGAGTTTTGAATGGATAGTAAGCAACAAAGGAAAATGAATATACTCAGTAGGAGGAAAAAAGTTATGCTTATAGTAATTAATATTTCTGTCAGTCTTTACCTAGACTAATACATAGATTTTAATTCCTTCTCTGTATTTTTAACCTGGGAGTGAACTCTGTTTTGTTGCTACTAATAAAGCTATCTTTGTTGAAATACCTGGGCTGCAGTTAAATGCTTCCTCTTCTCGCTTCCTGCCAAACTGGGCTCTGGCACTAATTGCAAATAATGCCATAAATAGGTTCCACCAGAAGACGACTTGTATGTTATATGTCGCTGTGTGTTATTTAAACAAATTTGACCTACATTTCTTTCAAGTAATGTGGGTAATACCTTTGTCTTTCTACATACCACGGAGTCCTGCTATCTCGAGGTACTTGGGTTTATCACCAGAACAGGGCTGTAACAGTAAATGAGGGTAAAATATGAAATGAGGAAGGATATAAATTTTGTTCATTGTGACTGTGTGAGAGAGATCTATAGGTTTGTTCTGTGAACATGTGAGTCAGGCCTTTGCTTCTCCTAAAGCACTCTTCAGAAAATGGCCCTCCTCTTGTATCTTGTTCTTGTGGAGGCCCAAAAGATGAGATGATCTCTAGACCAAAAGGCTCCCTGAGAAGTGGGTGTATTCCTTAGTGACCTGGACTGTTTGGATTTTTTGAAAATCAGTGATGTGCCAATGCAACTGCTAGAAGCTCTATTGCACTTGAACTCTTATAACCGTATGCATAGCTAGTTTCCTTGCATGAAAGTCTGTGGAAGCATAGTAGACTTTTGGGGGCGCTACTAGAAGATGATTGTGCACTGTTTTCTTCTGGTGACACATAATTTTTTTTTGTAGTTCTTTTCCTATCTCTTCAGATATTGCAGTAATTTTACAGTCCCGTGAGGTTGTTTATGTTGTATTAGTCTATTACAAACTCAGTAGTGGCTTTTTTTTTTTTTTTTTTTTTTTTTTTAACCATTGCTTAGGACTGTCTGGCATTGCACTTGCAGACAATAGTACATAGAATAAGTAGCTCAAATTTTCTGTAGAGCTTTAAGAAATGCTCTGTTTTTTTTTTTTTCTTTTAGTATGGAGTATACTTCTTGTTCCTATGCTACTTTTTCCTCTTTTTTTCCTTGTACGAGCCAGTAGTTGCTTGCCTTTTTATGTCCACTGAATCTTTTCTCAGGAAAGGGCAGTTTGTACTTTAATGTGTATTAACTCGATGATGGCCAATTTCAGTTAAGACATGGGACAGTGAAGAAACGTGGACTTTTTTTTTCTTTTAAGAATTGCTTAGTCATAACCACACTTTAGTCTGTCTACTATACTTCTAAGTTGTCGGTGGTTTTGGCCAATATGAGCAACTTTTAAACTGTTTATAGTTGATTAGACAATGCCTTGAGCAACCTCATTTGAGTTAGCCCTGCTTTGAGTGCTGGGTTGGAGCAGATGACCTGCAGAGGTCCCTTCCAGCCTAAATGAGTAGTTGATTCTGTAGCAGTAGATAAGTTGATTTATTTATGTATTTATTAGCAAACTCTTTTTTTGTTGTTTAAAATTTCAGGAGTGTTACCCTTATCAACTCAACATAAGCTCATTAATACAGTTCTCTGCTGTTTCTTTTTCATGCCTTACAGATAACTGCATATGTGTTTTGGATTGGCATGTTTGTCTTTTAAAGCAAAAAAAAAAAAAAAATGTTCCTAGGATTCTTTCATAAGTTAGTTGTATACTGACCTGAACTGTGTATTTTAGTACTTTTTTTTTTTAAGTAATCTCTGTTCCTGAAGTTACTTCCCTTTTAAATTTTCAAAGCTCACTCACTGAGCAAAAAGCAGTGCTTGCACATATTAAATGGCATTGTGGTTTATTTGTTAATGAAGTGGGATCTAAGTAGTTTTGTATTTAAAAGACTGAGGCTTTTGTGGACTTGCTGCAGTGAAATATGAAGTCTTGGAAAGTGTAGGTGATCTCCTTTTATGATGTTTTTTGTGAGATGATTGGATTAAAAGAGCTGGAAACCCTAGGTATCTGGTATAATTTTGGGCTTACCAACTGTGCACGTTAATACTGGCTTAAGGCAAGAAATATCATTCACCATCTTCCTCAAAGCTGGTTTATGACAAGTGTCCCAAAGACATCAATGGTTCTCTGAGCCAGAGAATGCTGTTCTGAATTTCTGACACTAACGACTATGTCTGTCATTACAGGCTTCTCCAGCACAAGAATCTGTCAGGCTCTACTGTATTAAATATGTTGTTTTGGGGTTTGCTGCTAGCAAATCCATGGCAGCTTTCTGTACCCTGGTGTTGACAAGGACAAACAAGTGAGCTGGCTTGGCTTGGGTAAGCAGTGGCATATGGTGTTGAGATCACTTCCCTGAGCAGGTCAGTTTGTGGATGGAAAACAGTTGGGATTAGATGTGAAACAGAAAGGTGCTAATTTAATGCAGTAGTTAAAATACTGATTTGAATGTGTAAGGCTTTTTATCTTGGAAGGACACTGATGTCGGGAAGTGCCAGATGTCTGTGGATTGTGTTTGATGATATTAATGTATTAAACAGTTTGCATCCTGTGCCTTTGCAGAGGCTATGGCTGAACTGTAGACATGGTGGGTCTTCCTGCCTTTTGGGTGGTAGCCCTTTGAGAGAAAGGGAGATTACTCTGACCCAGGTGTGCGGACACAGAGGTGCTGCTGAGAAGTGCAGAAAGCAGCTCTGTTGAGAGGTGACAGAAAGATGCTTCTGCTAGTGAGCGGATGTACAGAATTTGTTGCAGCCCAAAAAGCCGCTGACTTGGTGTTCTGAAACCGGGGGAGCAACGCTTTTAAAGAGGTAGTGGGCAGAGTGAAGGTGTATTTTTAAGTCCTTTTATGTCTTTGTTTTTTTACCTATGTATTTTGTGATTTCTGTTTCAACAGCTGGATGTTCTAGTACATGCCCTAAGTTGACTTGAGTTTCAAAAGGTATGCCAAGTATTTTGGGATGCAGTCTAAGGAGAACCCTAAGGAAAAGAGGCAGTGACATGCACTCGAAGCTCTAGATGACTGTATGCTCCCATCATTTGGTCTTTTCAATGGAGGGAAAAACATTTTATCTAGGGTGATAGAAAACAATTGTGCACACTTCCTCTTCATATCCATTTGAGGAGTGAGAGCTTAGTAGGAAGAGTTGGCGAATTCCGTAAAGAATAAGTGCAGGGGAGCATGCATGTTTCAGCAGCAGAGAGCCCTTGTCAAAGATGTGAAGTGTTAGTGATGGATTGCTAGATTACAGAACAGGAGCAACTGTTGAACTATCTTGAACTCTACTGTATAGGGCATATTTTGGTGTCATTCTCAGCTGCTGTAGATGAAAAGATCGCAGAAGCCAGAGGATTTGCAGGCCATGTTTCTGAGAAAATACTTTTTGCCATGTTTTCTTCTGCTATGTTGAACACTTAGTGTGGTTTGCCTCTATGTTTATGTTCAGTTTATGTGTAAAATCTGCCAAGTGTCTTTTTTTCAGTCATCATGTAATCACAGTTCCCACTCCAGTATTTGTGAGCTCCAAAAAACATACGGGACAAAAAGAAAAAACAAAGGTCACCAGCCACAGGCAAATTATGGTAGCAGCATTTGCTGTGTTGTGTCCTGCAGCTACCTTTTCATGCTGACCTTTGTTTTGAGACAATACGATGGAAAGGAAAGAGTTGCCAACAGTTTCTGAACACAGGTGATAAAAGCTGTCTTGAAAATCTGTTCCAGGACAATTCAGCTGGATTAGTTCATTTACCAGTTGCTGAGTTCTGTAGACAGAAGCAGGACAGGGCTTTAAAAATCTTACTGTAGTGCTCATGAATCTTGGTAGATAAGCAGCAATGGCTGGATCTACTCTATTTATAAAAATCATGCTTTCAGGCCGTAAAAATCCCCTACTTGGTCTTTGTACCCTTAAGCCTCGTTAGGTAGCCTTCAGAACACTGATCTGATATAGTCAAAGTCATCTCACAGCCTGATGAGACATGGCAGCTACGCAGGTACATCGATAGGAATGACTTCGTTTGTAGCAGTGTGGTAACACTTCTCATTGTGAATCCTAACGAGCTTGTGGTAGCCAAGGGACCAGCGTAACTGCTTCATCATAAGCAGTGGTGAGGGTTTTCATTTTTGCATCTTGTCACTAAATAACCAGGAGCACGAGCAATATCTGTCTTGAGTAATGTGTTTCTAGAGCAGGAAATCTGTCTGCTTGTCTAGATGTCTAGTAGGAACCTCCTCTGCCCCCTTCAAATAGACTGGAGAGCCAAGCAGTGAGGTAATTAGTGAGAAGCTGGTAAGGAAAAACTTTATTATGCATATATACTTATTCTAAAGAAAGGAGTGCATTTAATTGATGGAAATATAAATCTTTTCCATGTTAAACAATGTAGTGTTTCAGTGTAGTAGGAAAATAGAATAACATATAGGGAGTAATTTTTCACTTTGGGAGGAGAAGTGGAAAATGGCTGTCTTCTCTAGAACTTGAAAAGGCTCAGACTTGCAGTCAGAATTGTGTTACTGCTGTCAAGCTGAAAATCCTGGAAGCTATTTAAGCAGCGCCATATGCCCTTCTGAATTGTCAATTGAAAAAACAATTTGGGGGGGGAACCCCTAAAAGTATAAAGCTCTTTTCAGAGCCACATCTGGACTCAATAAATGCGAGCACCCATTGTATAATTTAATGTGTCTGATTACATTTGGTCTCAAAATCATAACACTACAAGGCTTGCCATGTTGTGCTTTGGTGCAAAAAAGGTTTTCTTAACATACTTATTTTCCTTGTGTAAGTCAGTTTAGGACCCTGTAAAAAATCAGCAAAGCATGCAGCTAATGCAGCTGGAAATAAGAGATTTGTTCTCAGAAATACTGGAGTGAGTTGTTTAAAGCTGGTAGAGCTGCCATGCATGGTGGTCACATGTAGTTGTTCTACGTATTTTTGAACATGAATACACAGACAAGGCAATGTGGTCTTTTCCCCTGCATCAGGGGAGGATTAGGAGTAAGGCCCTGCATCAATGCGTGCTTACCATGGCTCCGTGGGCAGAAGGCTACTTTTGGCAATTGTCCCAAGATGAGGAAAATCTTTAAAGAAATTCCCAACTTGTGATCCAGAAAATAGGCAGACAAATAGGCCTTGACCCACTCCTGGAAAGCAGTAGGGGATTTGGCTATTTCTGACCAAGTCTCTGAAAAACAGTTAAAAAAAAAGCAGCCAATTTACAGTAGTTCTCAATTGTCCATATGGAGATTTGCGTCTCCAGTGGAGAACTATAGGGATCTGAAAACCAAGAAGGCTGAAAACTCAGCTAGCATTAGACTGAAGAATAAGCTTTTGGTTGCATTTCATGCAGTAATATTAGGTCAATATTGGTTAGTAAAGCTAAGATGCACTTACAAGTTGCAGCTACAATCATATGATTGTTTCGAGGAGAAAGAAGGGACTATGTTGTGACAGCTGATACTGAGGAGTATGTCTAGTCTTCCATTTTGTTCAACTAAAATTTAGCTTATCTTGTATTTGAGTTTGTGCATGGCAGATCACTGTGAAGTCTTTAGGTTTTTTCATCTTAGCCTAGTATAAATGAGGTTTTCTTAAAAACACACACATTAATAAAGTAAACACTTTAGAGCTCACACTTATTCCCCCTCAATCAGATCTGACTTCCACTAGATTAGCTGAGGTACATCTGCAACCTCCTAGCCATCCCGAGTTTCCATTTTCTGTCAGTAAACCTGTGATATACAGAATGCTTCTGAAAACTTATTTTTCCTACACTCTAAACAGAGCAACGGCATTTTTATTTACTTGAAAAAATTATAAGTGGCTCAGACTTCTAGGGGGAAAGTTGCCCTGTAGTACAGAAAAGTTATTAAAAAGAAAATGAATCAAAGCTTAAGGTACTAGAAAAAATAACAGAAAATAGAAAACTTTAGGTAGCATTTCTTTAAATTTCTTACTTCCAGTAGATACGTCCATCTCGGCCTTGGACAGGTGATTTTACTCGGGTTTCAAACAGTGTCAGAGAAAATGTAGCAGGCAAACCAAAAGAGTGTTTGTTTTATTTTCACTGAGAGCTGAAAACTTGCGAGTTGCTATAGCCGTTGGCCTTGTCAGTTGTCTGCTGCATTTTTTCCTCTAATGTTGTCTTCGACAGTCTTCAAAAGGTAGCTGAACCGCCTTTACTTTTAAGTATTTGTTGACAGCAAATGTGGCTTGGGCTGGTGCTTTGCAGTGGTCAACTTGATGATGATAACTTAATGCTGAAGTTGAGTAATGTTAGCAGGGTAACAATGCGCCCACTCCAGTGGGCGCCGCAGACGGTGCAAGCTGCCATCCCGGTTCTGCCCTTCCTGGGGTGCGTACTGTGCTTCCTTAGAGAGACTCTGCCCAAGTGGGGACCGTGGTTAACTGCTGCTTGTGTCTTGGGTAATTACAATAAGAAGCAAGGCTTCAGGTGAAGCTTTGGGGAACAGTCTTACCTGCGTACCTTAATCTGAATAACGCTGCTCCTCTCATAGACAAAATGTTATAGCAATATGCGACAGTGGTAAAAGCTGTGTCATGCGGTATGTGTGATGATGAGCTGAGCTCCCCCGCTGCAGGATACTTTTTTGCTGAAGAACAGTTGAAGCAATGCTGAAGTTCTGGTTTTGGCCATGGAAAAAACCAATATCCGTTTATTGTAAATCTTAATTCAAACTTCCCATTAATATTTTTCCAGATGGAGGAGAGTAGTTCTTCACGTAGCCTGCCCTGCTCCCATCCCCACCATGTTTGGGGTTGCAGACTGACTGTGGCTGAGTTCTCCAGGTGGAGGGAGGGCAGTGACAGAACTGGTGCTTCAGGCCCCGTGATGACTGGGTCTGCCAGAATAAAAGAAAAGGGAAACCCACCCTTGTCTTTATTAAATCACAAGAAATAATTTGGGAAAGAAATGGGACTATAACTACTGTGTCACCACTTTGAAACAGAAGATACAGTTTAAGGAACAGGAGGAAATACAAACATAGCACTAAAGAACAGCATTTTAAAAGCAACACTTTTCTAATACTGACTCGGGTAATGCAGAAATCTGCCCTACAAGGATCAGTGCATCAAAATGGAAAAAAAACAAACCCAACTTTGTGAATTTAATCAATTTCTCTTGGCATGTTAATGTTTATATGTGAGAATACAAATATAATGTTCTGTTCCACAAGTCCGCTGCATCATTCTTCATTGTCTTCAAAAGTAATTGATATTTTTGCTGTAGGAAGGGAGATGTGTATGTTTACCTGATAGGATCAATAGCACTATTCTAGTAGGCTTTAAATTGTGGTGTCAAACTATGCTGTAATGAAGGCTATTGCAGAAATCTGTGGTTCTGCAGTTATGAAGTGCATGTATTCAAGGCTGCCATAGCAAGTGTTTTTCAGTGCTTTTGATTAGAAGCACTGGCTTGAAAAGAGTGTTTATTCGATGATATCTGCTACTTGGTTACTACGCTTATAAATAATCTTCCTGAATATTTTTTAAAGTCTGTCTTAAAACTTGAAACGTAGGGTGCTGGCAATAGGGTTGATCTGTAAGTCAGCAGAGTCCTTGAAAATTTTCTACATTACTATGACCTCTCTTACAGAAGAAAGAACAGCAGCAGCAGTCCAGAAACTGAATGTATGTCAAATAGGTATATGTGTCTGGGCACATCTCGGTCCGTAACTCACCACTAGTGCCGAATGTTTGCAGGTTCTTGGAAACTCAGAGGAATGGCTCTGTAGTCTCTGCTCACTGTTTGCTCCCATTTGACTGCTCAGTGGATACTGTGAGGTCGGAAATTCCTGCCTGCTTCTGTAATGAGGTTGATAAATCTGTACTTTGGGTCATCCATTTTCAGATCTTTGGTTTGATAACATTTTTAAATATGTAAGGAGGGAAGTGTTTACCTCTGCTGCCCAGCTACAGTTCCAATCTGAAAGCTGTACCTACGTGACCTTGAAACATACTATTGCTAAGTCCAAGCATTGTGGGGAAATGACACTTCTTTAGCTTGTCAGGGATTTGTTAGGGTGGAGCTTTTTGTTGTTGCTATTCTAGGCTAAATTCAGGTGTGTGTCCCCCAGCCTCCCGCTCTTCTTCTTTCTGTTGCCACCTCCCCCATAGCTCCCTTCACGCTTTTTTCTTTGGAGTGCTGCTCAGAGAAGTTAGCAGCACTGCGGGAAGAAAACCTTGAAGCTTGGAGCCTGCTCTGCAGTAGAAGGGGCAGTAGCTGCATATGGAGCTTTCGGTAGAGAACACATCTGTGCTTCGGGGGCTTCCTGCCCCACTTGCTCCTGAACAGGCAGAAGACACAGCAGAATTGGAGAAAATGGAAGGGCAAGTGCTAGAGGAAGCAGGGATGTGGCGAAAGTAGTAGGTACGGATGTGGATGGTTAAGGGATAGAGACTGCAGAGATACTGAGGACTGTCGCTTCTTCATAAGTTCAGTGTGGACAGATCTTAAATAAATATAATATTTGTCATGAGTTTCTGTAGGGGAAGTGGTTTGATTTAAAATAAAAATCACTGGAGATTTTTTGTTTAATTAAACTGCACATTGTTAATAAATTAAAAGAATGAAAATTTAAGACAAACTTATGTAAGAGACACATTTAAGACATTTATTTAAGACAAACTTATGTAGCTCCATTTATAATTTATATAAATATAAAATCTGAAGCTTAGAAGCTTATGTTCACAGGCTTAGAAAGCCTTTTTAAAGCTTTTTATGGTGTTTTTTCTTAATAGTACTTGATAGTTTGACCAGTCTGAGGCTAATAAACCTTTTTTGTTTGTGTGATTACTCAGCATTCAAATACAGCGCATTAGTGGTGGTGGCATTGTGCATTACGGATGAAGGCCTTCACTGTTAATACAGATCTTATGCCTGAGACTTGCAAAGCCTTTATTTAGCTGTACAAAAGAATAAAGCGAGGAAGGTGGATTGTGTGTCACAGGCATATATGAACTTCATTGCTGTCCACAGATGCATTTGTAATGCCAAGTAGAGCTCTAGCAGTGACGCTAGGGGTGTGTTCCTCAGGCCTGAGTACAGGATGGCAGGGCTCAAGCCCGGGGTGGCAGGGTGCCGGCGCTTCTGCCGCTCGGTGCCCAGGCTGGCTCGCTTCCAGTCTGACAGCGTCTACCTTTGCTGTTGCGCTACGTGCTCTTCAGCCCACGTGTGCCTTACCTACATTTTGCCAATTTCTTCTCTCGTTGCACACATCTTCACCTTTTCCCCCCATCTCATTTGTTTTGAAGCATTCCTTCCTCTTTCTGGTTGCTCTTCCCTGCACTTCTTTTCTACCCCCCTTTTTTTTTTTTTTTTTCAGAGAGCGAGCAACTAGAAGTCTACGTTCACCCTCAGAATTTCAGAAGCCCGAGTGTTCTCCTCTGTGCTAGGCAGCCTTGTTAGTGCCCTGCTAGGAGCAGAAAGGGGGTGGGGGGAAAGGTGGAAGAGTGATAAATGACTTTTTGTGCTCTCTGACATGCGCATTTGCTTTTTACCCATTAGCTTAAGGTTACCTACAGTGGGGGTTTTATTTTTGCATTTCTGCTGTGTGGCTTCATTTCCATGTGACTGTTTTAAACAGTATGTTTGCATGGGGCTGAAAGAACCTTCTGTTTTATAAAAGATGAAAACTTCAGGTCTCTGTTTAGTCATAAAATTGAGACTAACATGGCGACTTGCGTTGCTGCTTCTCAGACTGGTTGGAGCTACAGGGGAAGACAGAAATGGAAAATGGTTTTGTTGCCTACCTTTCTGGTCTTAGGTAAATGTTAGTGATTTTTTTAATGGATAAATCTTTTTCTTCTTGGCAAACGGTGGTGAGACCTTTTTTTTTCAAGCTGAAACTAGGACTGCAGGAGGGAGAGAAACTGGTAATAGAGTGATTTAGCATTTAATTTGGTGTTTCTTACATGAACTGCACATTGCTTTGTGTTTCTTTTCCTGCTGTACTGAATTCTATCAAATTCATGTCAATTTGGTAGCCTTAATTTGTATCAGACTGGCTCCCTGCTCGGGCTTTGGAGTACCATAGTTGATTTGATAAACTTGACATTCTTCCAGACGGCATTAGTTGCTATGCAGTAATTGTTACAATCATTATCCTGGAAGCACTTCTGAATGATTGTCTCTCTCACTTAGAAACTACTTGTCTAATATTTGTCTTTTTTGGTATATTTTGTGGCATTTAGGATCCGGGGGGGGGTATGGAAGTCAGAGGAGTTTGGAGCTGCAAAAGTTCTTGGAGTGATTCTATAGCAGTATTTATCTATACCAGTGCCCCCCTGCCTCTCACAGGATAGCATTTGCTGTTTGACTGTTCTATCAGGTCTTACTTTTGCTGATACCAGCCCATGCGTTTAGTTTTACTTTGTATTTCAAACAATTTTAACTTGGTGGGACACTGAGCAGAGCTGCATTGAGGTCTCTCTCATTTTATTGTTTCTACTTGCTTCTACTTTTTTTCTACTTGCCTTCTACTTTTTTTCCTAGATGGAACTTTTTCAAAATTAATGTTTCAAAGTAGTTTCTACATAGCTTCTTTAGTTTTAAAAATAAGTTTATGAATATTGGGAAATAAAATGTATTTTTGTTCCCTTTTTGCTGTCAAACTACCTCTATAACAACATGTATGTATTCTTTATAGTTTCAGTGTTGGCAAAGTTTCCAGTTAGATCACCAAATATGTTTCAGATATGTTTTATTAACTGCCCTGGCTGAGGGAAATACACATCAAAATCATCTTTCATTTCTGTTTGACATTGTTGTATTCCTGTCATAGTAAAACAATAGCTTTGAAAGCCACAGCAGCATAAAGATCCTGTTCAAAAACTCCCTTAATCAAAGATTTAATATGCCTATATACACATTGGCCGACTTCTGTTTCGGGCAAGAGTATGTTACTGTGAACTAATAGAGAAAGTCATACAAAATAGTCCTAAGCTATAAAAAGTTGTGTAAAAGATACATCATAGAATTCTGATCTTATAATGATTTACAGCTGAAAGAGCAGAATAGAATTTGGTAAAAAGATGAATTTTGACTTAACGCCGTATGAGGGACTTTTTTTTTTTTTTTTAATCTTTTTTCTTTCCTCCTCTGAGCTGTGTCAGTCCAATACTACTGTAGGTTTCCTGGTTACATATGGACCAGGA
The DNA here is from genome assembly GCA_013400535.1 of Scopus umbretta. Classification (NCBI taxonomy): domain Eukaryota; kingdom Metazoa; phylum Chordata; class Aves; order Pelecaniformes; family Scopidae; genus Scopus; species Scopus umbretta. The sequence goes on along the minus strand of VZTL01006022.1, from coordinate 8,284 downwards.
ACCCCACTTAAGTGACAAAGGGTGGGATTCACGCTGTGGAGGAGGACTTTCAGTAAGGAAATACTTGGATACAGAGAGACAGTCAGCTCTTCAAAGAGCTTTGAATAACTGGTCTGTGTGGATAAGGGGTACCAAAATGGAGGAACAAGTTGAGCCTTCCGTGCAGTAGCGAGCTAGAGAGGGTGAGGTGTGCAAAGAAGGACTCGGCAGCTAGGAAGCAGGATAAATGAAGACAGTGGGGGAGCGTGAAGCCAAGTACTTGAAATGAGAGGGGAAGGAGAAAGGAGAAAACATCATAAATACATGAGGCACTAACAACGTCCAGGGAATGGCAGAAGATGAGAAAACAGTTGAGAGACAATTGAGACTTTAGCTGTCAGTATGGAAAATACTTCTGTCATTGGACCAGGCAGAAATGCGATGAGGCGCCATGTTACTTGGGATCCTCATCCCAAAGCAATGAAACTGCAGGATTGTTACAGCTTGTGAGGAGCTTTAACAAGGGGAGAGGAGGACCAGCCTTGCCGGATGGTCTCTTCAGGGCCACCATGCTGATAAGGCAAAGAGAAAGCAGCTTTTCCACTGGAATTCATCTCTCCTTGGTCTTGTTTTCCCTCTTTTCTGAAATACTTGCTATTTTTATGTGTATACTTTTGGTGGAAAGTTCCAGTGGACTACCTAGACTGGTGCCCAGATAATATGATTTTTTTTTCTTTTCTATTTAACATAGTTAAATAGAAGACCCAGGTATTTGCATAGGTAGTTTGGTTGATTTTTTTAAAATTTTTTTCCCCCAAGTATGTGTTATTTCAAGTGTGCTAAAAGTAAATACCACTTATTACAACACTGCTTATTTAGATGGAGTTTTTTACCTTCTTGGTAATTTTGTTTGTCAAACCTACAAACAATTTGAATAATTTAAGTCAAATCATAGAATTATTTGTGTTGGAATGGACCTTTTCAAGGTAATATAGACCAATTCCCCTGCTGTGGGCAGGGACATTTTTCACTAGATAGGTTGCTCAAGTATGTTCAGAAATCCAGACAACATGGTTATGCTCCGGGTGGGTTCAGGGTTAGAAGCTCCTTTAGCCCAGTCCCTATCTGAGATACTTGGATGTGGACAGGGTGGTAGTAGTTTAGTGAGGAAACATCGTGTCCCTTTTTCTTTGCTGGTGTAAGCCAAGCTTATTTGCTCTACAGTGAGAGTAATATTTACCAGCTTTTACTAAGTAATTAATAAATGTAGTTAGTAGCAGCACTTAGAATAGGATAGCTTTTAATAAAATCTTTTTTAAATTGGTGACATGAACTATTGTTATTTCTAATCTCTGTGTCCATTTCTAGTCCACAAAATAGTCTTATGTGCAAGCACCCATAATTGCTGTGTTGACTTAGAGTCTCCCTTAAGGGTGTTTTGTCAGTGGCTTTTTAAACTTCAAACATATAGTCTGATAATCCTGTAGGTGCTATTTTTAATATTCAATTTTATTTTAAATATTTAAAATAGATTCTTCTTTTTAAGATTTAGTGCTTTTCCTTATTAAATTTGTCTGACAGTGCTAAAGTATTTATTAAACTAGTTTGGTTAGAAATGAGACTTGCTGCAAACAAAATATTTGCCCCCATGAATCATAGGGACTTAATAAAATAATGTATGCATCTTTTGAATGCTGTAGGTAATAGTCTCTGTGATCTGTTCAGTCTTTTATAGTTAAAACTGCCTTGGGTAAAAAATTAGATTCCTTATTTTGCTTTCGAATCTCCCAACCAAATTTTAGCACCACAGTTTGTAGCTGTTGCTGTTGGGGTATGACTTTCCCTGTCTTCTGAAAGACTCATGGGTCAAAGCTGAATTGAGTTACATTACCTCTGTGAGTACTTAAGCCAACTCTATGTTTTTGTGACATTTAGTGAGCAGGAGCAATGTTGTGGGTTGCTCCAGAGAAAAATTGTTGACAGAAAGCTGAGCTGTTGCTCTCAACATTTTCTGGCTAGGAAACTTGACCAATATAACATACTGCTGTAATTTCCCATTTATACTCTTTAGGCATCTACTGTCTTGTAATGCTGTGCATTTGCAGAGGCCAGCAACTGTTGTAACACATTCCTAGGTTTGGGATTTATACCCCAAATACACATTTGCTGCTGAGCCCCCTTCAAGCCAGAGTTACCAGCCTCTGATAGATATTGCCCAGGCTCTGTGTTACTGCTAGAGTTTCTTGGTCAATGGTTTGTAATGTCTCACAATGATGTGGAAGGAGCTAAAAAATGAATCTGACAGATAAATGCTGGAATGGCAGCTGAGCCCTGCAGTTTAAGTGGCCAAAGTCAAAATTACAGTTTAATATTCTTGCCAAGCACAGTCCTGTGGGCAGTTGCGTGCAAAATCTGAAACAGCTTAAGGAAAAGTTTAAAGTCACTGTGCTTTGTGGGTATTGGCCATGTGAACATCTCTAGCCAAGGGTATGGAAAATGCTTGAATTCTGGTTTTGGCAGGGAAAGGGAAACCACATAAAAATATTTATAGCAGTGTATTGTAGTGTAAGAATGAAGAATCTGTGTTATATTAATGGCTACATGCTCTTAAAATCTTTGTGTGTTTCACTTCAGCTGTCTTCATTGGTTTTCTGTGTCCACACAACTCTGTTACAGAACAAATTTGCCTCTAAAATTAGGACTGGGAGTCAAGATGCAACTGAGGAACTGACCCAGAAGAATTTGTAAAATTCTGTTTTGAAATTTGTTCTCGTCTTTTCTTTCTTTTTTCTTTCTTTCCTCTCACCACAGAATACTAATAGGGGTAAAAATACAAACACTATTCCTCCTCATTTTCACCTGTAAATCTGCCCCTGTTCAAATACCAGAAAACATTAATAGAAAAAAAAAAGTGTGGACATTCATTATTACAAGTGTAGTCTTGTAAGGCTCATAAATTAGTGCTTTCACATCAAGACAAGGTAAAAAGATATTGTCAGTACAACTCTGGCTGTAAATTCAGATGTGCTTCAGCATGCTTCTACATGTTGGAAGACTAGTGGTGGTATTTCTGTTAATTTCCCTGCTGTGTGTGAGAGTTAATTGCATGTCTTTGTATTTAGCACTTGTTTTGTGGTAGTCTCAGTTACATTTCAACAAATATATTTTGTGTGTGTTTTCCTTAGGTAAGTCAGGCTACTTAAGGCTGGCCAGGTAGCCACGTAAGGGCAGGGTAATCCCTGGACAATCTAGTCCCTTCAATCTTGACTATTTTGTTTTCCCAATGGTTTGTAGTACCACCATCATAACTGTGCTGTGTCTTTTGCTGATGTCCTTCAAAGTCAGTTTTTAAGTTAAAATAATGAGAGACAGCTGGGCCTCTGACGGGCCTTTTCTTCCTATTCATGCTTTCAGAGCCTCATGAGAGACTGACAGAAAAAGCAGCTTCAAGAAGAGTGCAAAAGGCAGAGTTGTTCTACATCCAGGTAGCAGTCTTAGCCAAGCACTGACTTTGCTAAAAAGCTCTCTGGGCTTGCCTTCTTGACCATGTAGATCATGAAAAATTCACAACAACGATCTAAACTGTAGAGTGGCATCTTTTCATGGAAACCATAGTCTTTGTGCATAATTACTTTAAAA
>VZTL01006019.1:112144-128780 GCA_013400535.1 Scopus umbretta | reverse complement strand
AAGTCCTTGACTAGTATAAACGGCTGAAACCAGGACACATAGATTTACAGTCCAAAAGTGATTTGCATTTCATTACAGGTGAGAAGTTTGTATATTCTTATGTACAAAGTAACAAGATTTGCCTGTCTTAGACTTTTTTTTTTTTTTCCCCACATCCTGACACTGTCCCTCAAAGACTCCGGGAAATAAGGTCTGAACCTCTGAATGCAATACATATTTTCCAGGTATCCATCCTGACAAGAAAGGCATTGGTTGATTGCCAAAACCCAGTTTGCTGAGGAAAGGAGCTGCTGCGTTTTGTCTCTGGAGGGGATGATTTCATGACTAAGTATACTGAAACACTGTTGTCCATCTGGTAGGCAACAGGGATGTTTTGCCACACAAAGGCTTTGTCTGTTAAGACAGAATATCATGTTTTCAGCAGCTCTGAATGCTACTGGTACTTGGTCTGATAATTGCAGGGAACTGTGAGACCACTGAACTTTTCCCCAGGGCAATGTTGCATTCATTCTAGAAGCTGGGCTTCATTTTTCCACTCATTTTTAATCACCACCACCCTTTACACACACAAAGCACTAGAATAAGTGTTCGACACTTATAAATTGCAGTCTGGAATTTGAGGAGTGAAAAGACTGATAAGACCGATAAGCAGTTGATTCAGTCCTGTGATTGGTAACTAATGACTTACCTTGATCCTTGTTTTATAATACATCATTGCCAGAATCCCAGCATTATGAGGCCAGTACTTCACCTTCTTTGTGCCCTCTATTCCCTCACAGACTCCAAAAGTTACACTGTGAATGCAGTAGCTGTGCAGTTGTTTTGTTGTTTTTTTTTTTTCTCTGTCAAATAGTTTTTGAAAAGTTTTAAGAAGAAAAGGTGTAGAAGGATTGCTTCTGACAGAACCAGACAAATCAATTAATTGATCTGTGGCAGCCAGGGATAATTCTATTTCCTACTCTATTAAGGAAAATCAGAATCATTTAGTTAATTTCACTAGAGAAAATACCTGTCACCAGTTATTAAGCAGCACATGATGGAGAGAATTAAGGACAGAAAACTTAAAAATATTTTTTCTTCCAGAAATTGCATTACTGATTATTCAACCTTTAGAACTCTAGTATTAAACAGCATTGCAATTCCTTTGCTTTGACCAAAAAAAAAATTCTTTCTTCCCCTATAGCAACACCTACAGCATTTAACATTTGATGTCTGTAAATATGGACACTGTTATGTTTGTGCTTCAGAAGAAGATAAATCTAACACTAACTCACCAAAGTAAGCTACCTGCAATGCATAATTTACTGATGACTGTTCTATGATATATGCCAGAAACATATAACCATAACAAATATGTACCAAAAAAACCCTGATTTATTTTATATCGGAGTCTCTTTTCAATATTAACCATTCATACAGGTTAAGAAACATGATTCAAATACCACAGGGTGTAATTCAGATAGATTAAGGAGTTTCCATTTCTTGTGGGGAAGGAGAGTGGTTATGTGTGCATACAGAATTCAAAATAGCTTCCAGTGGAATTGAAAGTGGAACAGGACCATTACTGAAGGCCTAACATTTTAAAGCACTTTGACTCTGTGGCTTATGGCCAACAGATCATGTTCTTAATCAAGTTTGATTATTAACCATCACCTAATGGCTCCCAAAGGGCTGATTCTCCCCGGATTCTCTTGCTAAACCTTGTTGATTTATTCATTCTTTTATTTGCATGGAGTGCACTTCTTTAAAAGTCCTGTTGGCCCAGCTACACTCTCCCAAAAAGCACTGTCTTTAGAAGGACAGTTAGCAAAGACTGTTTTTGGAAAATACTGTCCTTATTTCTGCACAGTTGTGCAGTTCCAATCCAGGAATTTCAACCTTATGTCAGTTGGGCATACAGTAGCAGGACTGCTATGTATTTGTGGAGTTACATAATCCATTTTTTGTTATGTTTTTTTATTTTGTTTTTGTACCAAAGTATTAAGAGGAAAAGTAGATTAAAAAATTATTATTACTACTCTTCATTCTTATTCTTGCTTTTGTTGTTAAAAAACACAGCATGTTGGGGTCCACCAGAAATTAAGACACATTTCAGCTCCGCTGCTATCCTGATGGACAACATTTCCTAAATCACCCTTCTGGCCTTCATCAGGACAGAATGATATTGACTCAACTTGCAAGGCACTCAAAGAAGAAAAACACTAGCTAAACAGAAAATTCCCATTATTATTGTTATTACTTCTACCACCCTCTTATCTGGGGAGACCATATGTCAATCCAAGATATCCCAGATGTCTGTAGTGAATATCAACCATGGCAATAGGGGAAAAGGTAAAAAGTGTGCTGAAGTTGAATGGAATTTGGCAAGCTTACCCTACCTACTCCTTTTCTTCACACTTTCATGCTACGGTGATAGGGGCTGCTGAGTAGATAAAACCAGCCAGAGGATACTGATCAGCATATATGAGACACAATAGAGGATTTTGTTGGAAATGCAAAGGTTAAAACTATGGAGGGAAAGCTAATGTAATACTATACAGGATACATAGAAAGAAAAATTACCGTAAACAAATTAATGCAGTATAACCTATAGTACCATGTGTTTGGAATATTAATCAGTAAAGCAAGGTAAGCACCAGTGGGGAAAAAAGCTAGCATAATTAGGAACTCATTAGTGTGACAGCAGAATATATTATCTGTGTAAGTGCTGGTTTACCCCCACACCAGAGATTTGATCCGACTGTCAAAGCCAAAGATAGCATTTTACGGAAATTACTGAATGCAAAAGCAGACCAATATGACAAAAAAACAGGCAGCTCGGCACACAGTAACTTGAGAAGTGGGAAGATTCCTGGCTAACCTCTGAACATCCTACTGTCTCCATCCAGAAAAATCACTGAACCTGCAGATGGGTGTGGATTTTCAAGAGTGAGGAAGATCAAGGACATTACACTGATCACCAGAAACCAAGAAAAAAAATCTATAGCTAGGTCTGTCTTCTAAGGTCATAAAGATGGGAATACACAGGAGACTTCTGTTATAACTCAGATAAACAAACACTTCAAGCACAGAAGATTTTTTTTCTATTTAACACAAGTACTTGGTATAGTCAGAATGCTTTCTAACATGAAGTTGCTGGATATTCACTTTGAGACATGAATAGAATGACAGATGTCAGCTGTTAAAACAAAATAGAACCGTGTTTCCTTCATTCAAGTTCACAGCATCTTTTCCATGTAGTTCATCACAGTAAAAACAAGTAACAAAAAGCCTGTACACAGATGGAAACAGCTCTACCTAATCCATTCCAATCCCTGAAACCATTCCATAGTTTTCTTCCTCGAAATGGTGCTCAAGATGGACAAACCAGCTGTGAACCACTCCTATGCCAAGCTAAGGCTCAAAAGAGAATATCTAGTGTGCTGTACACGTCAATCCGCATAGATGGAAAAAAACAATATTCCACTAGACCCACTATTGTCCGTGAAGTACATTCTTTTGACCCATCTGGGTCTTCTGGTCTCCTCAAAAAGTGTTTCAGTATCTTATCTTTTCCTCACTGAAAAACACTTTTGGGGTACAATATGCAAACAGAGTAACAACTCACACTTGGTTAGGCTTCCCCATTTCACAGCCACCGTGTTGTTATAACAGCTATCGGGAAGAAAGGTGCAAAAGAATATGGGCAAAAGTTTCAGTAAGCCAGAAGCGGTACAGGTTCTTCTAACTTACAGGGACATGAAAAACAATGTGGCCACCAGAAATAGAGCTTTAGGCAAACGTGAATATTGATGTTCCCCTCTGAAATGGTGGGATTCAGCTAAATTTCATTAAAAGAATATCGTCATTAGATTTATGACTCTAAAATGAACATGTTTTCATTACAGTTCAACGCAGCTATCATTTAGCACAGAGGCTCAACACCAGTCCAGAAGCATTTAAAGCAGCTATTGTGCTTATATCTGAACAGATGCTTAAAATCATTTGGAGCATTATGACACTGTATTACAAAAACAAGTCAGCCAGTCTGACTTCATGGTGAAAGTCATGTACATTGATCTTCCTTGACAGCAATGAAAGCCCAATGACATCCTTCCTTGCCCTGGAGATTGCATGAAATACAACTGCATTTGGCAGAAAAGACCCCATTTTAGAGTTTAACTCTTTTCTGTAAACTACTCCTCTATAATCAGCTGCAAATTAATGGAAACGTCAACTCACCCTCTCTGGAAGAGGTCCACGTTATGGAATTTGTGTAGCTCCACAGAAAACTCGACCGTTCCCTGGACCTCAGACATGATTTTTTCAGGTCATCACCTAAACAGCACATATATAGAGGCATTATAAACATTGGAAGCATTTTGCTTAACAAATCCATGAATGGATTACTATGTTTTATTTGACAGCTTGGGGTTCATGCAAAGCTTGAAATCGACAGAAATCAACTGGAATCTTTCCAATAACATAATTGGGCTCCATCTTCTGGAAGACTCGCTAAAAGTCAGATCAAAGCAGTAATTAAGAGAGGTAAAAAGTCTAATTAAGCCTGAGGACAGAATGATAATATTATGGAAAATATGAGAAGCAAAAAGTAAATAACATATTATATGTAAGAATCTCAAAGCAAATTTTAATTAACTCTCTTGCTACTCTTGTATGGGAAATTGATTTTTTTCTTCCCATTTTACCAAATGGCAGACATCCAGGGTCAGCGCAGCTCATTTCTGTAAAAGCACAGACCAAAAAGACAAAAACCCTAGACAGATGAGAGCAGAATTCAGAATTCTCTTGCTTTTGACCCCTCCTATGACTTAACCAAAGTCCTAGAAGGGAAGCTTCTGAGGGAATATGAATAATTTAAAGATTAATGAATGGAAGAGATTCTTCTAAGGAAAATGCTGACAATCAAAGCACCTAATAGACCACAATAGTCAGACCAAGATTTTAAAACATTACAGCCATTTACAGATAATATCTCATATGTTCATTAAATCATAGGATAAGTCAGGTTGGAAGGCAACTCATACCTTACTCAAGGAAGCTTTGCGACAGTAGTTCCAAACCAGTGCTATTTAATACACCAGTATAAACCCTTAACGTTAATTGTACATTTTACAGAAATTATTAAATGCAAAAGCAGACCAATATGGCAAAAAACAGGCAGTTCTTCACACAGTAACATGAGAGGTAGGAAGATTCCTGGCTAACTAGGAATCCGGAGGCAAAGCAAGGGCTTTTACAGCCTTTGGACAGACTTTGAATCTGTTATTTACCCTTTCCTCCTTTTCTCCCTGCAAGTGTACTTCTGGCAATCTGCAAGCTCTGTGGAAATTGCCTATAGCATCACTTAGAAGATAGAAATCAGATTTGTTTAATTAACACGTTCATAACCACCATTTTGGTAGCTGTTTCACAGCAGCCAAGTACAATCTCCAAGGAAGACCGATGTCAGGGCTATTAATAATTCCCCTATGTGAGACATACAGGCCTTTAAGGGGACATCCAGCTGAGACTGCAAAGTGGAGCATTTCTCCATATGTGCTAACCAGTAATTTCCATGGTACTCAGAGATTTGACCATTTCCTCCAATGAGAAAGGAATGAAGAAGAGTTTGATACATCAAGTCCTCAGATAAGGATTAGGCTGTGGCTTTATGATAAGTCTCAATGCTCACTTCTGATCAGTAATTTTCCAGCTGACTGGCTTATTACACCTATTATTTTAAACCATGTTTTCTTTCTGGCTATCCTCTCAAGCACTACCATTTTTCAAAAAGAGCTCATTCCAGAGTTAAGAGGTTGTTGATTTTTCATTCACCCTCCTCAAAAACAAATATTGGAGATCTCGACTCTGGAATGACAAGAATGGGACATAAGATGTACGTAATATATGCAGTATATGTCTATAACTGTGAGAAAGAAAAGAAAGACAACTGTTAAGCTACCCATCTCATATACCTCCAAGGTAAGGAACTCTACATTAGCTCATGTCAGGCCATGATTTAGGAGCAGTGAAGGTAAACTTAAATGCTGTTGCTTGACAAAGTACTATTATTTTCTTTTCTTCCCCCCCACCCCCCGCCTTTCAGTGGGAATGAGACTAATCCTTTCTCCTTTTGCCTTTCTGCACAGCCTAAGGAGTTGTATAACACTTATAAGGCATGTATATCGCATATCCACCTGGTTATGTGTGTGATAGTCTTGTCTGAGTGTACAGCATGAGAGCAAAGCAGACTGTGTGTGGGAAGCCAAGAAAAAAAAACATACAATACCACAAAGTGATACTCTGACAAGGTATTTAGCCTTGAGGAGAGTGTTAATTGGAAGAATTGCTTCTGGATAAATCTGCATGTTGTGCTGAGGCATATTTCCCTAGACCAAAAGATCAGGATCAAAGGAAAATCCATGCTTTTGAAGACACCAGTTTAAAGACGAGAGGTGTGACTGAATGGCCAGCCAGTTCAGACCAGCACCAATGTTGTCAAAGACAGAAAGAATGATGTGAAGCTAAGGTTAGCTAGGGTGAATGAAAAATTAAATACATGGAAACACATGCACAACTCTTCACTGTATTTACATTTTATTTTGCATGCTGTGTACCTTTAAGAAAAAAAATAGAAGAATTGTCCTGCAAAAAAAAAAACCTGTTTCTGTAACTTCATTTCCCTCACTGATCACCAGAATGAAAGACTAAATAGCTGCTACACCAGGTTGGACTTCCATCCACCCCACTGGCACACCAGATGATTGGAGCACATAATCTCAGTCAGGTGGCTATAAGGACTGAGCCCCCAGCATCAGGGCCTGGTACTTCAGGGAACACCTGACAAGTAATAAAAGGCTCTTCTAGCACACCTTACCATCACAGAATCATAGAATTGTTCGGGTTAGAAAAGACCTCTGAGATCATCTAGTCCAACTGTCAGACCAACAGCACCATGCCTACTAAACCATGTCCTGAAGTGCCACATCTACATGTTTTTTGAATACCTCCAGGGACACTTAGCAACTCATGGCACTTAGCAACAGTCAAAAAAAAAAACTGCTCAGAGACATGGGCATTATGCTTTGATGAAAGAAGCTATGAAATTTGAAAAATCAGCTGCAAGCATCACTGGATCAAGAAAACACAACTGCTTAAAATGATGCACTAAGTTTTCAATGTTGTACCAGGTGCCTCCTTAAAGAAACATCATCACAGCCCTTCAAAATCCAGGGCTTATAAAGGACCCCTTACTCATTGATCACTATGTGGGACAACCTTGGGTTATAAATAGAGGAATAGTCGGTGAAAATAATACTGAAGTGAAGGATGTCATTATATCAGCACTGTAAACACAATAGGGAATGTTGCCAGTACCAAAGTATTTTCAATTTATCTAATAAGTAGTTTAAAGAAAAAATATAAAGGCTATTCTTGGGAAGGCTTTGGTGCATTGTTTTTTCTAAAATGTCTGTTTTTAAGTCAAACCCTTTGCATTTTCCAGAAGAGGACTGAAGACAAAACAGTGCCCATGATCTTTCTCATCCTTTCCAAAGCACTGGATTTCTTTGTAAGGTGCTGCCGTCATCACTGGTTGTGCTATGCTATGCTGTCCTACAGGCACTGATGTTATGAGTCAGGTCACCCCTTTCACAGTTTGTCCTTCCAGCTAGAGCTTGTGTCCTAGCAAGAAACAGTCAATTTCAATTGTCGTTTTACTTGTAGCAAGGAGACACTAACTGAAAATCAGAATGCTTTATGCAAATAAAGACCTATGAAAATCTATATGTTTAAAGATCGGAGACTGTCTCACTTGCATTTTTAAAGGAAGACTTGATTTTATTCCCCACATCTCCACTGTTGTCAGTGGAGATTCCTTCTTGACTGGAGATTGTTCAATATATGATATTGGCCAAGTTGCATCTTCATCCTCTATTGCTCTCTGCAACCTTTTTCACTCACAGGATGTGTGCTAATGGCATTTTAGAGATACAGTCAACTGGCTGAGGCCTCTGGCAACAGGTGATTATTTGGTTATGTGCCACACACACACAACTGTTAAACACCTTGAAGCTAAAAACGAGTCTGACCGTTGCCTGCTGAGACAACAATCAGCAACAACCCAGCCAAAGGGAGTAGAGGAAGTTGAGATGGGGACAGAGTAGGGTGGAAATAAGGACAGGACACTGCATACTCTGACAGTCCATGAACTTTCTAGCATCTGTATAATTACATCTGAGTGAAAAATAAATCAGATGTTTATTTAGCGCGTTCACCATTCTTGTCCATCTCCATCACAGAAGCCAGAAAAAAAAGAAAACAATTAAAAAGGAAAAAAAAAACAACCCACAAACCAAAACACCAAGGACAGAAGAACAAAACACCATGTGATAAAGGGCAATGACTCATAAACCTAGAAACATTCATTTAGAAGAATAAAGCTGCCTCTCAGGAGACAGACCACATACTATCTCTATGATAGCATGACTGTCATTGCTTTTAAAGCATCTTTTATATTATTGTGAATTTCTTCATGAGCTGGTCTTTGTTGGTAGCTGGGCATTTTTATTTGTTCATTTATTTATTAAGAATTCCATGGTTAAGTGTGTAAAGTCACAGTGAGATACCTTATTCTCCTCTCCACAAATACCTTCATCTACTGTAAAATTCTAAGTAAGGAACAGAGGACCACAGTAAAAGGAGTATAATAAACACAGACAAATGCACTGAGACTAAAGCATTAGGAGAAGCAGCACACTCATTAGACCAAGTCCTTTTCTTTTGTTCTTGTTTTTCTTTATTCATTAAATTACTCCAATGTTCACCTTCATGCAGCTGAACTGGATCCCAGTTCTTATGGCAGTGATTGCACCTCAGTAGCCTTTTCTGAGCATACATCAATTGCTTGAGTCAAAGCAGTCACAAATGTCAGCAAGTCCTTTCACTACAACATTGTCATTAACTGTTCTCCAGTTTACAGAACCTGTCATTTTTTTCTGCCAGCACATCAGGAAAATGGGAGAGGTGAGGTCTTCAACATAACAATGATTTCAAAAGTTAACACCTGAATTTGTTAAAATAAATCAAGCCAGTAATTCTCTTCTAAGATTTTGGATGATGGCAAGATAACCCCTTTACACTTTTAAAAGGAGCCAATCTAAATGCAATACTAAAGATACAAAGGAATGATGAGGTTTGCTTAGCAAAAGTATTAAATAAGTATTTACAATATTTTATATTTTACCCTTTCTTGGTATAAATCACTGACATCACAGGGGCTAGAACCTGGATCTCCCATGACTAATATATTTTTAGACTATTCTAGGGTAGAGGTGGCATTGAATTTTATTCAGAATACCTCTTCTTTTCCTAAAAGAGTTTTATTTCCCCAGCGCTACTGCGGCTAAAGAATTACTGGAATCTAAACTTTTTACTTGAATTACCATAAAGCTTCCTTTTTCCCCGAGACGTGTGTCAACCCTGTGGAAACCACCAAAGATTATGGTTTTACTTCAGCAAAGTGCTTCAAGCATGGGTTTACGTCCCTTTGACCTGTTGAATTAGACCTTGCGACTTATTATAGCACAGTCAACAAGCTAGAGCATTTATCCTGAGCCACAGAAAGGCAATGAAGTATGTGATCCCTCAAGACTCACCTTTTTCTACAGCTTTAACAGTAACAAAAAAGCTCTGCCCTAGTATCTACTTTCTCACATTCAAGTACAAGAATTTCAACAGATTGATAAATCAAAATGTCTATACTCAGTGGAAAATGGATATCATCTCACCCAATATTTAGCCTCGCTTAGTATTTAATGATGTTGAAAGCAAGGAATATATGCAATAAAATTTACCTAGATGATGCACATGCAAAATGTAGAACTTGGCCAGAAGGCTTATTAGTTTGTTTCCTAAACGCACTTACAAAATCCACAACTTTTGGGTCACTGTTTGTTTGTGTTTTTTCTGTTTTTTTTTTAATATCTATTAATATTTAAGACTTCAGTCTCAAGTGTTTTTTTCAGAAATCATCTTATTCTTAGCCATAAGAAACCTTCTAATGCTCTGTTTAGTCACGGAAGTACCAGGAATTACTTTGTAAGATCTCCAATCTTTACAATCATCAACATTACTCAGTATAGTTTACTGAATGTGATAATATCACAACACAAGATAGCAGTAATTCCTGCAGCTATTTTGCTAGGGTTTGTAGGTTTCCAATCTGTTGTAATCCTTTGAATTTTTTCTTCAATATGTAAGCCAAAATAAAGACTGTAATATAGGTAAAAAAAAATTCAAGGCACATAGTCTTATTCAATCATACCTATTAAACATGGGTTTTTTCCACTGCATAAGCAGTTAGGCTAGTTCAAAATGTTAAAGACTAATTTGTTTTTATACTTTAAAGAGCTAACTCAGTTTGGATGCAAGCCCTGAAAATAACCTTCCAATATTAAAACTAAAAAAGTTTGCTGTTTAATATTCTTGGGAAAATCAATATCCACAATTTTGTCAGATGCATTAGACATATGTTCATAAAGAGTGCACACCATGAATCACTTTTCCCAAGGTTCGTTGATTGCTACCGCCAAAATGTTATGAGTTAGCGACACAGAAGACAAATAATGAATGATCCTTTAAAAAATTACTCATAGCCCAAAAAGTATTCAGAGTGGAGCAAATAAGAAAAGAACTGGTTTATTTTATGTAATTTTTTTTTTGCACTTACAAACTCCACTGTGCTTTGTCCTTTGCCAGCACAGCTGGAATTCAGAAAATACCAGGGCTACCTAGTTAGATAGGTGTTGATACCCATTCAACTTCCAGCAACAAAACTAGTGTTATGAGTAAAACCACTTGCACCTCACAGTTGAAAACCTTCACTCTAGATCAATAGCTTCAAATATATGGACCAGATAGTCATGGGTGAAAACAGAGTGTACCTAAGGGATCCAAAGAAAGTCACTTAGGAAAACAAGTCAACAACTTCAATTCCTCTTGCTTTCTGTTTGTGGGGCCAATCCACGCTGGAGAATTTGTACAGGTCACCAAATCCAAGACAGCTGAAAACCAATGGTCTAGATTTTACCCTTCAAAGACTGGTCATTTCAAGGGTATTTACATAGAGGAATAAATCTACTAGGGACAAAACCCAAACATACTGGGTTGTGCCAGAGGATTTGTAGGGCAGAAATGAACGAGAGCCAGAGTAAATGTCAGGTGCCAGTAGGCTGCTCTTACGAGATATAAAGCCTCTGAGGTATTAGGCAGGATTAAATGTGAACACAGCTGTGCAAATTTAGGTCAGACCACTTGAAAAAAAGAATGAAGAACAACCTCGATTTGTCCTCTGTTAGCACGTGCCTGTCAGGACACCAGTTCTGAGCTCAGTTCAGCACAGATCACTATCTGCTTACACCAGTTAATAATAACCTTCTGTTGGTATTGTACATGAAACAAAACAGTAGGGAAAATTCAGAAGAGGGAGAGCAAAACAGAAAGAAAAAGGAGCTAATACAAACTTTCACCTGGACTAGCTTCCCACTGCTAAATAATCCTCTCTTCTTCACACCTTCCCTACCTCATCCTTCCCCAACTTGTATTTCTTCTTTATGACCTTCAAAAGAAAAAGAGGTTTTAAACTTTTATGCACAACTGAGAGCTAAAACTCCAGGCTCCTAAGAACATCATCATCTTCAATCTTCAGCATTTTTTTGTCTTACTCCCACTGTTCACCTGAATCTTTTCTCTGATATGCCTGCTGTCTTAGAAACACAAAACGCATCAAAAAGCAGCAAGTTATCTGAAGCCTATTTAAGACACTCAGACAGAATTATCCATCATTCTCACATTTGACTGTGTTCCCCTCACCAATAAAGGCAGCTATATTCTTCCCACTCTGGGCTCTTTTGTTGGTTTCATACAAGAAATTAGAGCTCTTTAGGACATGCTATCATGTATTATTTTCCTGTACTCATAAAAAGAGCCCCACTATATATAGATTTTTTTTTTTTTTTAAAGTTCTACTCAAGTTCCTACATGACTGATCTCCAAACTGCATGGACATAGGTCTATACTAAGGCCTGCAGAGTAAATCAGGATGTTTGACCTCATTCAAATCTTTAGCAACACCTAAAGGTTAATTCTGTCTGTCTTCTGAATAGGCCACACCTGGAAGTGACAGCCAGCTGACCAAGATCCTCCAAGATCCCAGCTTCAGAAGCTGTAGGCCTGGGAAGGAGATGTAAGAAGATGGATGTCACGGTTTATCCCCAGCTGGCAACCAAGCACCACACAGCCGCTCGCTCACTCCCCACCATGGGATGGGGGAGAGAGTTGGAAGAGCAACTCCTTGTGCACCCCCAGCCTGCCCGCTGGTGGGGTGGGGTGAGGAGCAGAAAAGGCCTTGGCTCTGTGTAAGCATGGCTCAGCAATAGCTAAAACAGTCCTGTGTTATCGGCACTGTTTTCATCACAAATCCAAGACATAGCTTCATAGTACCCACTATGAAGAAAATTATCCCAGCCAAAACCAGCCTAATGGATGAGATGTACCCTCCTGTAACAGCCACATGGCTGCCTGATGCACGAGTAAAAGAGCTAACTACTTTTGAGCACAAACTCTCCTGTCAATGGAGATATTGCCAGAGAATCCAAGTACATAACAGAGGGACTTGAACATCACCATGATGCTACTAACTAGTGACAGCTAATGAACTATTGACAGCTAAGACGGTGAAAGGCTAATGGATTACATCTTTTTTGACACTGTTCTGACTGTATTTCCATTTCTGGTCATGAAAAATTTCATGGCACTATCTAACTCCACTGTAAACTCAGCTGTCCTGTCGAATTTTAAATGCTTATTTTGCATTTTGCCTGATCAAATTCACTACAGACTTTCATTTGGACTAGTTATCGTCTCCTTCAGATGTTCTGAGGACATTCTAAGTAGGCACATAGTTTATATTAATTGCACTGATTATCCTTGTTTGTGAAAAATTTAAAGTACAGACATTTGCCCATGAGATTCATCTCACTAACTAAAAATGCCTTCATATGTATGAGGTGTTTAGAGTCACACTATAGTCATCTGAGCTCTAGAAAATACACTCAACAAGATTCACTTGGCCATGGACACCTACTTCTTTGCTCACTACCAAGGGAGCTGAAGGTAACTTGCTCAGGTGTAGCGATATGAGCCAAGTTCACTTCTAGTCATTCATAGCAATGTCATTCATAGCAAAATTGCACATATAAACAGATTTTGAATGTGTCTGCAGAATCACACATGAAAAGGTGAGAGAGGCAGAATGTGTGTGTCTGTATAGATATTACGGCCTTTTATGTTTAAAAACGATGAAGGAAAAAACAAGAAAATCCTCAAAACAATGATACCACATTTTGTCTTTTTTTGTTGTACAACATTTTGCCCTTTATGATACAGATATAGACATCTAGCTGGAATCAACATTCAGAGTATCACTGGACTGGAAGTTGTTCACCGCGCAGAAGACAGGAAATGCCAAAGATAAGGTTGGCTGTGGAGTCTCCATTCTCTCCTTACTTAATGTACATGCATCATGTTTCTATCAGACACTGATCTAGAAAACCACATCTGCCTCTTGCAGTGCTCAGGACAGACAAGTTCTGGGAATGAATCTTGACTTTTTAGAAGACTTGTTTCCCTTTTTCAGATTTCAGAAGATGTGTTATAAGGGAGATAAGCGATCCCAGGAAAAAAGAGAGGACTCTGCTGGTTTAAGAAAATATGTGCATATTTAGCAAGTCAGTTTCTCTGATGTCTTGATCGCTTAATCCGAGTTTTGAGCAAGTTAAAGGCTCTTAATACAGCCGTCTATTTAATAAAATGCTCTGAAATTGCTAACAAAGTAAACATTCTTAGCAGCTGCATTAAGGTTTCATGTGGAATCAGTGGAGCTACTGACGCTCGTAAGGAGCTGTTGTGTATTTGCAGTACTGGGCCAAAAGCAAACAGCACAGCAAGCAGAGTCATACCCTCACACACTGAGCAAGACAAGAGCTGAGAGCACTGAAAGCTTGACAAACACTTGTGGGTTGGATTATTATCACCAAAAATACTCACAGGCTGGGACAGTGCAGGATAAAGATGTTGGGGAGAGAACTTAACAGAGAGGGACCATCAGAGCAGCATCAGCAGAACTAGGATCTTGGTACTGCAAGAGGGAATATTTGCAATACCAAAATTAACACAGGGTGATGCTTTACTTCCAGGCTCACAAAAAAAAAAAAAAAAGCCATTCTCAGCTGCAAAATATTTAACAGATTGCACACAAACTTTAAAACAAGTGTTTATTCCAAGGGGCATTGACCACTATAGAAAGTAAAGAATCCGTAGACCATTTTGCATCATGATGGCTCTTCGGATGGACAGTAACTATTAAACTGGAATGCAGTAACGAAGGAACAGGTGCTGTTTTAGAGCAGCATGATTTAAATATAGGCAATAAAATATGCAGAGCCATAATCAGAATGTTGACTTGTTTTAAATGTTTAGGGCCATGTTGATATAAATAACTGCACCAGGTTTTGCTGTAGAGCAAGAGCTAAATTAAGTGGTTTACAAACAGAGGAAAAGGCTGACTTATTTGTCATGGCATTGCTTGATCTGTGACAAAAAGAGAAAGGGCCAAGTGAGCCACTGCTAGACATGAAGCCAAGACAACAGGGCCTGAAGTACAGCTGCTGAATAAAACGAGGCTAGCAGAGTCTATCAAAACAACAGGAAAAACATTTCTTTCTCAAATTCAGGCCATCATCTTGGTAAACTTCACCAGAATGATGGCTTTGCACAGCTACAAATTTTGCCTCGTGGAAGAGCTGTATTTTTTCCTGAAGGCCATGGCTCTTACTTCAGCCTCAGAACAGCTGTTCCTCAAGCTTTGCCTGACAAAGATGTCATGCTGCAAGCATGCTGCTTAGCTATCTCATGGAACTAATGACCCTTTCCAAATGAGTACGGGCTTGCAGGTTGGATGTTGAGCTCTTGAGGTTCAGTTGGACAGAGAGCTGGAGTTTCCTTCAGCAAGCTGGGGGCACTAGCAACCCATCACATGGCATGAATTACTATTTCTCCAAAGCATCTAAGCATTGGCTTTGGTGTTGTCTTTAATACACTTATTTGAGTTGCAAAGCAAACAGTGCCTGAAGAGATAGGAGATATGCTAACAAGATAAAGATACCCAACTCAAGGCTATTTCCCTGAAATCCTCTTTGCTTGTGCCCAAATAGTTCCAGCCAAGCAAACTTGGGCAACACAGACAGGGAGCTTTCTAGAAAGGCAGCTGCTGAGGCACCAGTACCACCATCCTGCCATGCCACCTCTATGTCCCTTTGAAGTTCTGCTTTCCTAGCACTGATTAAGTGTGAGCAGACTCGATGTCCATAGCATACTGCAGATGTATATAAACCAGCAAAAAAATGCACATTTCTGATGCAGGTAACAGTCTGGTGGTAGCAGCATGGTATGCACAGCAGGAAAACATCCTATTTCTGCAGTTGTTTTGCAGCCTCTAATGAACGACATACTGCCACAATTTACACTGGCACCAGGGCCTAAACAGGCTAGTTTAAGGTAAGCAGGTTACCCATACCCTGAATTTACAGAGACCACTATTCAGACATAGCTCTCAGTTTGTAAGATTTAGGGTGATGGCAGCAGGAGATGCTTCTTGCCAAAATCAGACAGAACAGTGTTGCTAACAGCTCCATACTCAGGAGAGAATTGCCTGCTGAGGTGTGGGCAGAGGAGCAACTTTCCCCTTCCAAAAGGGGATTCTGGGCCTACACTGCTTTCTAATGAGGTTTGACTGCACTTGTAGCTGACTTCTTTCAGATACCAGAGCTGTTATTCTGCCATTGTAAGCACAGACCAGGTCCTGAAATCTTATGAGCTCTGCCCTCCTTCATGGTTTCCAGTGGGGTTAATAATGAAATAATGGAAGGAATTTGATTTTGGATTGAAATGGTCATTGAGGCCTTTTGAGAGAACTGATCATCTTTAAAACGAATGGCAAGGCCTGTTATGTACAAATTTCCTCCTTCCATCAGTAACTGAGTGACTGAGGAAGACGACCAGCCTGGCTGAACAGGGAGCTTTTGCTGGGACTCAGGAAAAAAAAGGAGAGTTTACCACCTTTGGAAGAAGAGGCAGGCAACTCAAGAAGAGTACAGTGATATCATTAGGTCAAGCAGAGAGGAAATTAGAAAGGCAAAAGCATGGCTAGAACTCAATCTGGCCACTGTTGTAAAGGATAAAAAATGTTTTTACATGTACATTAGCAACAAAAAGAGAGCCAAGGAGAATCCCCATCCTTTACTGGATGCAGGGGGAAACATTGCCACGAGGGTTGAGGAAAAGGCTGAGGTACTTAATGCCTTCTTTGCCTTAGTCTTTAATAGCAAGACCAGTTCTCCCCAGGGCATCCACCACCATGAGCTGGAAGATGGGTACAGGGAGCAGAATAACTCCCCCATAATCCAGGAGGAAGCAGTTAATGACCTGCTACACCACCTGGACACTCATAAGTCTATGGGGCCGGATGGGATCCACTTGAGTGCTGAGGGAGCTGGCAGAGGAGCTTGCCAAGCCACTCTCCATCATTTATCAGAAG
>VZTL01006019.1:101782-111957 GCA_013400535.1 Scopus umbretta | reverse complement strand
CCTCGACTCCTGTGTTCAGTTTTGGGCCCCTCACTACAAGAAGGCCGTTGAGGTGCTGGAGTGTGTCCAGAGAAGGGCAGTGAAGCTGGTGAAGGGCCTGGAGAACAAGCCTTATAAGGAGCTGCTGAGGGAACTGGGATTGTTTAGCCTGGAGAAGAGGAGGCTGAGGGGAGACCTTATCGCTCTCTACAACTTCCTGACAGGAGGGTGTAGTGAGGAGGGTGTTGGTCTCTTTGCCCAAGTAGCCAGCAACAGGACGAGAGGTAATGACCTCAAGTTGCACCAGGGGAGGTTTAGAGTGGTTATGAGGAGAAATTTCTTTACTGAAAGAGTGGTGAGGCATTGGAACAGGCTGCCCAGGGAATTGGTGGAGTCACCATCCCTGGAGGTGTTCAAAATATGTTTAGATGTGGCACTCCAGGACATGGTTTAGTAGTCATGGTGTTGCTGGGTTGATGGTTGGACTAGATGATCTCAGAGGTCTTTTCCAACCTTAACGATTCTATGATTCTATGACTTACAAGCAAAGTGTTAAAAGCTTCTTCAATATTTTCTCGTTCTATGTAAGTGTCTAAGCTCTCTCCTAACTCCTCTCTTTCACGGACAAGACTGTGCACAGGACAATCCTGTCAGATGATGCCAATAGCAAAGCTGGAATCTGGAAGCAGCAGAGTTTTAACCTCATGATCACTCCAAAAGCTGAGGCAGAGACAAATTACATGAAAGGCTTTATAATATTTTCATTACAACATCAACACTATTGCAAAGTATAAAAATTATGGGCAGCAGTTCCAGTAAGAGTCATTGGAGAATGAAGTCAATACAGAAACGCACATAGCAAAACTATACTTAGGTCCTCCTCACTCAGTATCCCATCTCTAGCAAGTCAAAGAAGAAATTTAGGGAAAGAATGTGGTTGGCAGAAGAAATTTCATATGGTGATTCATATGAGAAACCCCATCAGGTACAGAAATCTGGAGACTGTGAGGACAAGGCTGTACTGACACAACATCGCATCTGCAAAACATTGCAGTGAAGTTCTGTCACTTAGATCTACTCAACTGTCCTTCCTAATTTTGTTGTCAGATTATTGTTCCCGACAAGCAAAATAAAGGATGGGTAATTTTTTTGCCTGTTTTTTTGTTATTGTTTTTTTAAACCTCCTTTGTCAAAGCTCTGTGTCCACAGGTCCACTGTGTGCCATATTGCAGAAATACTTAGAAAAACTGAGGAAGATTTCATTGTTGTTCTTGATCACTGCCATATAGTGGTACTGAGTGTTTTGGGTACTGGGCTATTTACAATATAGCAATGATGACTGCTTTTACTAGTTTGCCATGGCTTAAAGCTAGTTATGTTGAAGCTCTATTTAATTTATTGTTGTTGTAGGTAATGAAGACACACAATTTCAACTGGCAGCCAGAACCAGACTGTGAACACACCAAATACTGTAATTCTGTAGAAACTCCAACAGTTCCCATAGAAATATTTATACTCAAATAGATATAACATGGGGAGAGATTCTAGGAAACCATCACACATGAACTCTTCCCAAGGCAAAATACTGCAAATTTGGAAATTATGGAGGAATTGGCATGGCTTTCCCACCCTAAAGTCCTGCTTTGTCATTTCAGTAAGGACAGAAAGTTGACTACCACTCTTTCTCAAGTCTTTAGAGCATTAGATATACATCCAATAAAAATACACTTTATGAAGATACTACTTGGTATTGATTGGTCCAGCTGGATATTTTCATAAATTTTCATAGAAAAACATATGGAAAGGTGTAACTCTGCCTGAAAAAAAAAACAAATTAAAATGTTTCCTGCTAGAAACATTGCTAGAAAAATGAAGCAATGCACCCAATACCATGTACTCCCTGTGACTAATTTGAAGCCAGCAAAGGTGTCGTTTTGATTACTTTGCTCCATTTCACTTATACAATGCAACTCCAGGAACAAGAATATCTTGATTAAAATGTATGTCACCACAAATATCTTGTATAACACTGCAATTGCACAATCACACTCCAAGCTGCTGAGCTAAAAACCGAACTAAAACAACTTCATGTACTCCAGGCCAGGAATCCAGTAAGAATAAAACACCTAGTCAAAAGCAGAGAGGTTATCTATGAACAGAGGAAATTTCATTGCCCAAGCAGAAACTGGGACAGCATTTTGGATTAAACACTTCTTATCCGAAGCAGGAACCCATGCCAAACAAGGATGAGATGAAGACCAATCTTTTAGTTTTATGCCAGCCTGGCACACTGGAACTTATCAGATCATTTCCTTCATACTAGTTTGAAATAAAATGTCATCTTGAAAATTATTGACATTATTTGCTAAGTAACTGAATTGTTTATAGAAGACTAGCCTCCAAATCCTGCCCCTGCTAAATTTTTGAGCTCCTTGTATTTACATATCTCACAGTGAACATTCAAGATCTCTTAAGAATGAAGACTCAGCTTAGGAGAGTCACTAACAGCTTCTGGAGTGAGATGTGACATGACTGTCAGGCACAGATCAAGCATCTGTATTAAAACAAGAAGGCAGCTTTTCCTCAGTTTCTAAACAAGAAAGCAAAGTGCGCGTGAAACTGAAATCAAGAGAATGTAGTTAATCATAAAGCCATAAGCAAAAATAGGTACATCAACATCTAAATAAAAGCCCCTGTCATATGAATATCCCTGTTCAGAGCAGGCATATCTAGCACAAATGTCTGCTCTGTACCGGTGGGTTTTTCACAGCCTAATTCTTTGTAACAGATTAATCATTCCTGGTGTCACACAATCAAATGCTTAACCCCCTTGATCTTGATTTTTGTATTAAAAATACAATCAATATGCAGAACAGCAAGAGAATTTGCAGTGCACTCAATGTTATATGTAGCTTAACAAAATATGAACGAAACCCAGCAAATTTCTTGGATTTCTTATGACCTCATTTTACCTCTGTTGTAGAGGCTCTACCCGATTTAAAAATTCTCTATGGCTTTTGTCAGAAGCATAATTTTATTTCCGTAACTTACAATAGAACTGATGATGTGCCTGCAGGGCTGAAACTAGCTTCATGTTTGCACCACACTCTGAATTCTAGAGACTAGCTTGTTGTGCAAGCAAACATTTCAGATTTGATCTGAAAATCAACAAGATGCAAAGAACAGAGGGCCTCCAAGGTCCTTTTATTGCCGCCTTAGAAGCAATGGCATTTTTGCCTCTTATTCTGTCCCCTGCAAATATTTATATCTATGTAGGATACTTTGGGAAAAGGGTAATCTTGGACATCTTGCAGACTTAAATGCGTAGCCAGAATATCAAACCACTACTATTTTCACCTATAACACTAGATACAAAATTATTAAAGCTCTATTTTCAATAGCAATTAGACACCTAGGGAGAAATTCCAATGCCTAAACATAGAGATCTAGTGCCATTTTATACCCCCTAAGGTATAAAATAAGACATCTATTCACAACTGGCATTTTATCCACCAGGTAGGGGAGACCTGTTTCCTGTTGAAGCAGCAGCTAAATACCAGATGAGGCATCCTGAAGCCTCTTAAAACGTATCACACACTTGTCGTTTGGCAGTTGAGCCTTTCCTCTAAAGTCTACAAACAAATAAAGCCTAGAAAGTGACTGAACTTAGCCTGAAACAGTCACCCAGCTGAACTAATTCAGCCTCTAGTGACTGCATCTCTTTTGGCTGTGATGGAAGCTTAAACACTTGGATATCTACATGCGATATGTGCATTAACACCTAAATGTAGGTGACTCAATGTGGGAATGCATCCCATTCTCAAACTGAAATTCATCTCACCTGTTTTAGGTATATACATTGCCTATCTCTATATATGGGCTGCTTGTCTAGCGAAGAGGAAAAAAAGTAGGCACCTTTAGAGATTCCTCTAACCCATTTTTCTACATCCATTTTACACTGAAATGAGTCACACCCTTTGTCTCCACAGATTGGCAGGGGAATCTCGGTGCTTTTCTCTGGTGTAGACTTCTTAACGTGAGATGAGAAATCTCACTTCTGGAGAAGTGGGTATTGATTGAGAACTAGATACCTGCCTGTCAGAACTACCACTAGACATCCACAAATATTTTTAGACACCTAAGACACATTTGAAACCCTACATTTTAAATTGCTAGATTTCACTGTTCTCAAAACCACAACTCAAAACAATTCCCTTAAAGGAAACAGAATTTTCATTATATACATATCAGACAAAAAAATATTGCTAGGCATCTAAATGCAACTTTGACCTACAGACTTTATACCTCAAGCAGAAAAACAAATCACAAGATTTAAAAATGGATCTAAAAATTTGACGTTGGGACTATGTTCATGAACATCCGACTAATCACTCTCAGTAATTTTTAGTGGAGTTTTGTTTGTTTGTCTTCTTTATATTTTACTAATTTCTAATGACTCCATGGAAAGGAAAGGTAAGGTTAAATAATAGCAAAAAAGATCCTAGCTGCAACATGAATTGTACCATGAAACTAAGTCCTGTCCACTCACAGGTAGAAATTCCACTGCCCTTCACCTAACTCCCAATATAGGGAATTATATTTTCTGGCTAATAAATTTTCCACTGCCATATTGTCTGTTTCAAACCAATTTCCACTTCTGATGCTATAAAATAGCTGCTTTCTTCACCTCATAGAAATAAATGAAATATAAGTATGCTGAAGAGCACATTGGTGCTCCTCTGGGTTAAAGAAATGTGAATTATTGTTAGAACAAAGTAACAAAGCAGCAAGCCACTTCTTCTTGAGGAGTGATGGCCTGTCATTGTGGGCAATAAAATATAAAGGCTTATTTTCTCAACTTGTGTTATCATCATCAACATCAGTTTTCAGTGCCTGACAAGATCCCTGTCTTAAAAATAAAAAAAGGCTTAAAATCTGAAAAAAAGTGTGATATCAAGGGGCAAAGTCTCAACAAGATCTTTGGCGTTTTAATCATAATCTTGAACTTGCTGTGTTGAGCAAACATTCATCATGGATTTCTGATTTCATCTTCCCATTAGCAGCCAGATATCCATGAAATGTAATTCTCACACAGTGCTGAAAATTAGGAAAACAGACAGAACACATGACTGTGGCAGGCACAAGATTTCATCAGGCCGTAAATAGCAAGTTGTGAAATGTTCTGTTCTTCCGCACTTGAAAAAATATCACTATGAAGCAGATGAAGACAGGCGACCCAAGCTATTTACAACTTCTGTCATAAGGAAAACAGAGTTGTGAGTCCATAATGTCCTGACAGCAGAGACAGAAGATAGCAGAGCGCTTCCTGAGCGTGTGTTTTGTGAATTATAGCAGCAGAGCAACACACAGGCTGCCAGGTAATAAATTCAGTTGTGGGCCAGGTTATACTTTTCACCAGATCTAGAATCTCATCCTGATCCTGCAAAGGAGATCTGGTGTTGGCTGAGTCACTGAGGCCTGTTTGCAGGACCTAACTCTGTTGCATGAAAAGCATGTTTTAGGCTGCTCCAGCACTTTTTACTTTGTGTTTATGTGCAGAAACATGCCATCTGTGTGTCTTCTGAGATAAAATCTTGGCAGCAAAGACAACATCATACGCTGAGTAATAGCCCAGTGATTCCTGGAATATACTGATTGCAATTAGAGTAACAATGTTGGGTAAAATTCTGGTCCACTGGTGTCAACAGAATAGTTCTGTACTCTGCCTATGAGTGTTAAACACCTATTCAGGGATATCAGAAAAAAGAGAAAATAGAAACTACTATATCCGTCTTCTTACTCCAGAGTTGCATCCGAGGTCACTATTAAGCTTTTATCAGTAGCAACATGATGTGCACTAGAGAGCGCAAAAGACTATTATTTTAGTGATCTAGATATTCACACAAATTTGAACATCTGAAACATTAAGTTAACTTTGATACGATATCTGTTAAATTAAAAACAAGCTTCAATATTGTAGAAGTAAAGTCTCTGCAGGCTAAATAACACATTTAACATCGTACACCCTTCTGGCACAGTGTAGACTTTGACATTTACCCCTCTTTCCAGATGTCTCTCTTTTAGACAGAACAACTTGCAATAACTTGTGTGGGAGTTGCCGGTTTTTTTTTTTTTTTTGTCTTTCAGGCTAGTGAAAGAAGTTTGTTTGTACTTGCGTGGTCAAAGTAAGGATGTACTAAGCCATAAGATGCAATTCTACTGAGATCTACTCATTGCACATAATCTTATTTCATGCACATGGTAAGCCAGGAAAAATTGTCTGTGTCTGTAGAAGTAAAAAATAACTTAAATTCTGTATCTTATTTATGACATTTTCCAAATTTGTCCATCAATAACACTTTCTCCAGAAAAGGTCCCGCTCCCATCCAAAGCAGTAAAATGGCTACTTTCAAAATTTTTTGCATATGACTACCTGTCACTATTAAGATCAGGAGATACAAACGACTCTGAAAATTACAAAAAGTGTTCTCACGAATCTGTCAAGCTGAATGGGTTTGTGGGATGACACTATACAAAGAACGTTAATTATCAAACAGCATGGAATCTGAAAAACATGATATCTGGAATATTTCTCATCATAGTCAGGTGCTCAGCCAGTGAATATCAATATAATTTGAATGGGATCAAGAAAATTTTTTGCCTATCCTACCATGGGAGGATATTTCCCACTGTATTTTTAAAATATCTTATCCTTTTCTGTTCCTGTATAATAAGCTGTTATTTCTGTAGCCAAGGCTTCTGAAAAACATGATTTCTGTGTCAGAGGGATAAAAATATCCCTGACACAATGCTGGATTTCATTTAGAAAAACATTATAAGTTTCACAGTTTGAGCTGGCATTTATTATTGATCCTTTCAGCTCAATGCAAATTTGAAATTGTGCTCTGAAACAAACAATGCACTTAGTCAAATCTTTACAGCAACATTAAGAAAAATATCAAAAACTTCTAAAATTAACCACTGGTTTTTAAAATATTTTATGGATCTGTCATTAGACATATAGATAAAAAAAAAGGCAGGAACCTGTTTTCGATAAGGACTTGTAAAACTTGCATTTTCTTCCTTTTGGTTTGTATTTCTCTGATACGATTGTAATTTGTGTTCTGAGAGCACCAGGATGAGATGGGAGACCCATTTTAATAAGCCCTGTAGAGACAGAGTAACAATATGTAATTAACCCTTGGAACTCAACAAAACACTGCTTTAAATCCGAAGCAACCCTTTCGAAGAGAAACCAACTTGATTCAATTTTTCTTCTATCCAGATTGCTGTGCTCATAGAATTTTCTGCACAGAAACAAAACTCTCATTTATTTTTTTTTAATGGTTTTTTCTAGGCATAACAAAATGCCTGATTTCTCAAACATTTAATATCCAGAAACAGAAAATAGCTTGGGTATTTATAGCCCTACTATGCTGAAACTAAGGTCAGGAACCAGTCTTCTCACTGCCCTTCTCCACCCCATCCAGTGCCTTGTCTGAGTTTTTACTGACAGAGCTCTCTTGGTACCTGCAATTCTGCATAAGGCCCAGCTGACACAATTTTGGCTGGGCTGAGCAGCTTTGTTCCCATTTCCCGGCTGAATGGGACAGGGCAGCTTCAAAACAAGGATCTTTTTGATGAGGTCCCTTGAGTGGCCCAGTCGAGAAAGCATCTTCTGGACATGCTTAAAGCATATGGTAAAAAGCAAACTGCACCCCAAATACAGTGTCTAGGAGTGCTTTCACCCCAAACTCAAAATGCTGGTTGCAAAGGCTGTAAAGGGAGAGGGTTTGGGGACTGAAGGAAATACCCTAAGGATCAGAGTGGGAGATACATGGCTTAAACATAGTCAACACTCATTTACTACTATATGTCCCCACCTTATGCCTTGTCTGGCAACTCCTACATTTAAATTCCTGGCTTGGCAGTGACAATTTTAGTCTTGATGCTTTAAGCAGTCTTTGTCTCTCACTCTCAGCCTTCCACCAGAAGTTTGTCAACTGGAGCACAGGCTGCAGAATACATGTGGGCTGTGAGTTTCCGATATAATTATTTAGCAAGAGACCACCTGTATCAATAGAGACCACTTTTCAATCTAAGAAACTGAACTCTGAAGTGAACCGCAGATACCTCCCATCCTTACTTTCCTTGGCTGTTGGGGCAAACACTTCCCATAAAGGGACAGAGCAGACATGAATATGACTGTCCTTAACCTTCAGAGATCTAACTATAGTCATTCATCTGTCAGGGACATCATCATCTGAAATTCCATCACTTTAGAAGTCAACAAAAATCCTTACTGGTGCCTTTTATTTTCAATCTTTCTAAAATTTGAGTATTTTAAAAGAAAAACCATAAATGTGGAGAGAGTAGGACTTTCCTGGGGAGTATCATTTTTGGCAGCAGGCACAGTTAGCAAGCTACAGCTGGAACTTTCAGCCTTTGAAAACCTCATTTACGACATGGTCTTTCTCCAGAATAATAGAATCATAGAATCATGGAATAGTTTGGATTGGAAGGGGCCTTTAAAGATCATCAGTCCAAACCCCCTGCAGTGAGCAGGGACATCTTCAAATAGATCAGGTAGCTCAGAGCCCTG
Organism: Scopus umbretta; assembly: GCA_013400535.1. NCBI lineage: Eukaryota > Metazoa > Chordata > Aves > Pelecaniformes > Scopidae > Scopus > Scopus umbretta. The sequence continues at coordinate 103,376 of VZTL01006019.1, read as the reverse complement.
AATAAGCCTTTTAGTGATGTTACAGCTGTTAGGATTGTGATTTTACAGAACCAGCACATCACGGACTCCCTCTAAAATCACCAGCTGTTTCGGAGGTATAAAAGAATGCACTGGATTTCTGTGGGAATTGAGTACGCTAGAAAGCTTGTGAGGAAGCCTGATTTTTAATAAGCAGGTTTTCAAAGAGTCTGCTTTTACAAGGCTAGCTTGTGAACTGCTGGCTAAGCAGCCAGGTGCTGGAGCTGATTCCAGATATAGCAGGTCTTAAAAATTACAACAGTGCTGTATAAAAATAAGATGAGGAGAGTATAAACTCTGAAGAGGAGAAAAAATTGTTTTCATGCTTCAGAAAATTTTGGAGTTTGGCTAAAAGGTTTCTGGCTATGTCAGTAGCAACTGACAACGTGTGGCCTCTTCTGAGCAAACTTATGAACAATTATGCATAAAGACTCTGGTATAAAACACTTTATTCAATTACTGTTCCTAACAGTAAGGAAAATAGATCAGTGGCAAAACTTAGTGGTTCTACAAAACCCGTAATATGGGAGCTTCAGCAGTACTTCATCTCTATACTGCCCTGGGAAGTAAACTTATATTGTCAACCTTATTCTAGAACTACATGTAAGCAATAAAATGTTTGCCAAGAGCAGATCAGGAGAAAAGTGCTGAACAGAAAATGCCATAAGCACACTCATAAACAATCAAACTAAAATTCCCTCTAGGCCTGCAACATATTTTTGGAGACCAAGAGAGGCAGAAAAAAGGAAGGAGCCATCTTTCTCCTCACAGAGTCTTCCAGCCCTCTACAGTAATGTCCTGGCTTCCCACCAGTTCCTCCCCAAGCTGAAAACACCAGCATATTTGCCTCTTTCACTACAGAAACTATTCCATGTTTGTGGTGACTCCTGCCCCACTCGCTACATTTTTAGGAACAAAGGCAGAAATTTAAACTGTATTTAAAGTGCATACTCACTGTTGGTGGCATTCAATGGTGTAATGAATTTCTGAGCTTCTTCACTAATTTCCTACTACTTCCTACCTGTGATTTGCCTTTTTCTTTGCTCAGTAGCAAGATGCTTGCAAGAACTTTTCACTGCCTTTCCAATATCTCATTGTGCTTTAAGCAACTACTTTAGAGCCTTTATTTCTTTTAACTACTGAGGCTTTGAGGATTTTCTTTCTTGGGTATTTTTCCTCACCAACTGACACAGAAATTCTGCTTCTACAGAAAAGTTCATCTGGATTTGACTTGACTTTCACTGACATCAAGGACAAGCTGAATGTTAAACACAGCTTGTGTTTCGATGGTTAGCATGTCAAACCAAGTGTCAGCAGAAGGGAAAATCCTCCTCTCTTACACCACAAGGAAGATGACAGAGAAGCCAATATACAGCTGGGAAGTTCAGATCAGGCAGAGGATGATACCACAGCGATAACAACAACAATAACAAAGTATAAGCATCTTTTAAAATTTAAAGGTAAGTACCTTTCTTAAGAGCTATTTAATGGATTATCCTGAAATCCTCAATATCAGCATGTAGGTCAGTTAATCCAGGGTAGGGTAAAGTTCCCAGGCAAAAAAAAAAAAAAAAAA
>VZTL01006019.1:82665-101768 GCA_013400535.1 Scopus umbretta | reverse complement strand
AAAAAAAAAAAGAAAAGAACAACCACCAAAAAAAGGGGGAACAATGTAACAGAGAACTGTAGAGACACGGCTGTGGGTTCATAAGCAGACGCAGGGACATGCATCTCCTTCCTCCTCGCAGAGCAAAACGACTTCACCTCTCACCTTATTTGAACCAACAAAAGCAAATCTGATCTGAGAAGCATTCTGCAGTAGGAGTATAAAAATGATAATTGAAAGTTTATTACTTAACGCTTGGCAAAGCTATTTCCCATGGCAATTTGATAAATACCTTGACTTTTCTGCCCGTCATAACCTCAGACGTTTATTGCCTCATTTGTTATAACAAACGTTCGGTTACCTTCCAACTACCCAGCCTATATTTAACAGACTGTGCAGCGGGAATGGTAGCACAGTAGAAAAAAGCCAAGAGATGAGACTGGAAGTTCAGGGTGTGGGAAAGACAACAGCTTTCCCAAGAACTGCACCCATCTTACACAAGAAAAGCTGCTTAATTTAAGCAGAGATCCTGCTTCAACAGGCTTGGAGAAGCAGATGCTCCTTTCTACTGATGGAGTCTCCTCACTCTTTCCCAGCTACAGGGAGGACAGAGACCCACATCTCCACAAAATACCGTAGGGCAGCCAGAAGAAATCGTCATGGGCCAAGCCACTTGGACGGTTGAAGTGAAGTATTTATTGCTTTATTTTCTGCAGGCCAGTTCTTGCTTAGGCAAGATGATCTTAGACAGCAGGGCTTTTCAACCTAAAAAGAGTTAGGGGGAGGAAAAAATAAAAAAATCCAGTATCGGAGTGGATTGCAAGCCTCCACAGCAGTGGGATTTTTATGGCTAAAAGGATAAACAGAACTCTTGCATCAAGTTGCTCCGTGTCCTCCCTTTGGCTAACGCAGGCTGACACTGCTGCCACTTTGAGCGCTCTCTGCTGCAATGAATTAATTGCTTGGAGGCTCAAGGCTACAGGGAGTGCTGCCGTGGTGGGGCAGGACAGGGTTCTCGTACTCCCTGCGGGGCACCGGGGCAAGTGTGTGCCCAGCCAGCAACGTAAAATACGTACTACAACACTGAGGGCATTTTGGAGAAGAGATGGAAAGATATCTTGATGCTCCCTTGAGAACGATGGGGAAAATACTGCCATCAGAGGACAGATCCAGCTTCAGTGAGGTTGGGTACCTCACTCAATGCAACTGACTCCGGTCGCCAGGTATTTGTGATCACCAGGTATATGTGCCATCTGCATGGCGAGGCACAGCCTGCCCCCCTCGCAGGCTATCTGCGCGTGCAGGTGGTGATTATGAGGCAAACCTGTCCCAAGTCATCTCCCGGTGACACTGTGACACCTGTGGCACCCATCTGGGCAGTACCCACAGCTATCGTGTCCTCTACATCCGCAGAGGTTTTACCTTTTGTATAAGAAAATGAAACGGAACAAATTCCAAAGCCAATAAAAAAGAACAGGAAATTTCCAAGAGAAAGCAGATAATAGTCACAAAAGGGGGGAAAAATACACGGAAGATGATTGCCGTGTAAAACATCAGTCCTGTTGTTTTCACTGTGCTTGGGTACTTCCCAAGCTTGGGTACTTCCAGCAGCTGGGGAAAGATCAAAGGACCCCAAATAGACCAATGGATTATAATGTCCTACGGAGCCAGTATCAGAAGTTTATTCTTTGGTCTGCACTTCTCTGATATTATTCTAATTAGTTGTATTATGATGATGGTGCCTAGAGGCTCAATTATTTCATTTCACTAGGGATGGCTGCTGTATTAATTTTTAAACAGTACGCTTTAAATATTTACTGATGTTGTTAAGAACCTGCGATGAGATGCCAAGAGATGCCAAGACCCTTCTTATGAATAGGTAGGATTCAACTGTTTTTAGCAAAGTTGTCCTTGTTTTATCATTCAGCCAAACTCCAAAAGTTAAAGAGAAATATTAACCTGTTTTACTTTGTAATAACTCTCCAACCTGAAAGAATTTGTGATGTAGTTTTTTTCCATTTATTTTACTTACACATTTAACCTGGAGACATCTTCTGCAAAAGACTTAATTCCTTCAGTGATAAATTTCAAACCCTAGATTAAAAGAAGGGAGAGGACAACAACAAAAAAAAGAGGAAATGATGAAAATGTGATTTATTTCAAATATTTGGCTCTTTTCTTGAAATTCCAGATCTCAGATGCAACTAGATACAGAAATGTTCATCTTCTGTTACCCAAAGGCAAAACAGGAGAAAAAACAGTTTTCAAAGTTTTAAAGGAAAATTATGAAAAACACAGAATTATTTAATTCTGAAGTTCAAAAACAAGTTGACAAATAACATAAATGTTTATATACATATAAGTATATATGTATACTTCAATCAAACATTTGAACAGGTCTTCAGAGAAGCTGTGGGATCTCCATCCCTGGAGATACTCAAAGTTCACCTGGACAAGGCCCTGAGCAACCTGACCTAACGTTGAAGATGGCTCTGCTTTAAGCACGGGTTTTGTCTAGGTGACTTATAGAAATCATTCTAAATCAGTCTATGATTCTATGTATATAAATGATAAGTTGTTTTGGAGGACCTTCAATAAAATTACAACATATGGAGTAAATCTCCAGGAAGGAGACCCATTTGGTCAATCCTTCCTGCAGGCCTGAATTTCTCTGTATATTTAGAGATGCAAGCAGAGAAAGCAATGGATGCAAGCACATGGATGGACGGGGACCCTGAGCATTCCCCCTGACCACACTGTTCGCAGACTAGATCCAAACAAAACAATATTAGGTCATTTTTCAGAGATAAAGGTTGGAGTTTGAATCAGAACCAATGCTCAATTTTGAAATTTCCAGTGGCAGACTTTCAGTGGAACAACCTTGGGAGAACATGTGTGTTTTGGTTTTTTTTTTTTAACTCTTCTTCTTCTTCTTTGAGAGGTAGAGAATATTTTTTATTGTTGTTTTGCAGTGAAAAGAAACATCTAATACCCATTTTTTTTAAACAGATGATTTTGGCATTGCTGGCTTGTTTCAGTATGTTTCAGTTCTGTTGTTTATTTTTCCTCCTCAAAACACAATTTCATCACAATCAACATCTTCTTGTAAAATTACATTTTTTTTTTTGAGAAAAGCAGCATTTCCTGATAGGAAAATATTTCATCACAATTTTTTCCTCCAGCTTGATCTGTGATATTTGTTCAGCACATTCTATTGCCTGCACAGTAACTATGATATCACTAGGCACTAAATTAAAATAAAAATAAACTAAGGACAAAATGCTCATCTAGCCTGAAGCAGTGGAGATGGAGGGAAGTCAACAGAGCTCAATTACACATATGAGGGGCCAAACCTGCAACATAATGTACAAGATTTGTAGTGACACCTCAAAACCAGTCACTTTTATCTATTAAAGAACTCCCATCTTGACCGTTCACAGAAAAGACTTATCTTCTTACTCAGCTCTGCAGACTCATACCTCACGTATTCCCCTCTCTGTTTATCCAAGTGTTTCTGTTCATATGCTATTTTAACATCAACATCCTCAAGCTAATTTATGGGACTTCTTTGATTCACAGATGAAGACAGGTGGGTCTCATAGGACTGAGCATTCAACAGTTGAAGTGATTCTTCACGGTGCTAACCTCTGTGTGATACTGATTGATATGGGCAAAGCCAAGGACCTGTACCTGCTGCTGGAAGCTGTGGGTCCAGTACAATTTTAGCGTAACAGAGGTGTCACTCAGAGCATCCAGGATTTACACAAAAGGCAGGTTAAATTCTTGACAGCAAAGTTCTGTGCTCTTTTTCTGCAGTACGGAACTTCTCTACAACAAAATTTTCTATTCACTGAAAAATGTGCTTAAATAACCAAGGATGACCTTATATACGAGACAGAGTTGATTACATCAGCCAAAATATTTAGCTTAGATGACAATGGGCATAAGTTGCAGCAAAGGAAATTATGGTTGGAGGTAAGGGAAATATTTTTCACTCTGCGGGTGGTTGCACACTGGGAATTTGCCCAGAAAGGTGATGGAACCTCCATCCATGGAGACATTTAAAACTCAATAGGACATGGCCCTGTGCAACCTGGTGTACCTTCAGAAGAAGGTCCAGATCGCCTCCTGAGGTCCCTTGCAACCCAAATTAGTCTTTAATTATATGACCAAGTTTTGCAGTTCTTTCCAGCCATGCCATGCTGACAGACAGCTTAATCTAATCATGGTGCCTGTTTAAACTGACTGTAAATCTGCAACATAAGGATGATCCTCTCCCAGGAAGCATAGCTAAATCAGGAAGACTACACATCTGTGTTGTTACAACAGAAAGGATAAAAGGGGAAAGGGTAGCATGAACTGCCATATTTGCTGGCATATGTAGAGCAATGTCATCAACTGTATAGAAACTCATCAACTGTAGATAAAGTCATCAACAGAGCTATTGTGGCCCTTTCTTCTGCAAGAATATTTCAGAGCAAAAATTCAATGCATAACTCAGCAGTCATAACTGTAAGAAAAAAATCTTCAAGTGTTACACAAAGGCTATCAGGTCTACCTCCTTGATGTCCTTTCCTCATACCCCAGGACTCTGCAGTGTCGAAATTACAACTGAGAACAATCAGACAAACAAGGCGGGTGTAGGTACTATCTCAAGAGGGAAGTAGGTGGAAGCTCTGCAGCTCTCTGAGCTTTCATAGCAGGCCCCTGGCAAACACCTACGCAGAGTTGCTCACGACTGTGAGACTCACAGCTTGTACCGACCCACCCAAATCATTCTGTGCTTCTCAATCCTGCAGGTCTGGGCGCAGAAGGGTAACTGAAGCAGTGCACATGCAGAAAGGAGAGGGAAGAGAGGAAGGGAGCCCAGGATGGAGATAAGCTGCAGCTCTGTAGGCTGCTGGTACAACAAGCACAGGGGTCTTCAGCCTGAGAGGTCCAGGGGTCAAGATATAAAGGTGAAGGATTGGAGGATGCTCAAGTCAAGGTACCCATTTCATTCCTTGCTTCATATTACCCATGTCAACCACACTGCACATTAGGTCGGAAAGAAATGAGACTGAAAGACCTGATGACTTTGGCATGAGGCAAACTAGAGAAAAAGACTGCCAGGGTTGCAAACTTAAATGCATACCTGTGCTCGTACGCTGCAGCAACATTTGAAGAAATTAATAGTCAGACAGAATCAGCCCTATATGAAAAGCTTGTCTACAGTATCAAATCACTTTGTGTTTACATTTTAAGCCTAATTTAAAGAATATTGAGAGAAGTTGAGACCTGAAAATACTAACTAGTAGCTGTCATCTCCTTACTCAGAAGAACTTTTTTTAAATCTGTAGGAGACCATTATCTACTGCACATGCTCTGAAATCAAAACAAAACTAAGAGTAAATATGTTAATTGTAAATTTACTGTTTTCTGCACTACTAACATCCTTAGGCTGGCCTTTGCAACAGAAAGATCGACACTTTTTTCCTGGGTTCCTCCTAATGCTTGTGTTGTGAAATAGCTGAACAGGGAGAAAGCTCCTAAAGGAGGATGAATGAGAAGATTGGAAGAGGATGTAAGTTTACTGGCTGAGTAATATAAAGATCAACCTGAATGAAAATGTCACCCTATCCTTCCCTACAATACACGCCTATATGAATAAGTATAAAACATATATCAATATTTAAAAAGAAAACTAGGTGAAACTTTTTTTCTTTTCTCTGGGACAGTTTTATTAAAAGCAAGAGCCTTATTCCATAAAAGAGAGGAGAGAAGAAAATGAGATCAGTGTCACTCCTCATTCCAGTGTCTAGGTCGCTCCCAAGAGGCAGAGTGCTGATCTTTATAGCTTCATCTTTGCAAACCAGAATGGGGAGCCTGGTACTCACCATCCTCACAGTCCTGTAACGAGGGGGAAATTCTAGGACGGTTCATCCCAGGTTTTGCCCAGTGGATGTGTTCCAGTGTGTAGAAATAATTAAAAACTTGATTAGTCAGAGAAAATTTGTCTTCAAATGGGAGCTAAATAATTTGGAGGGAGTGCAGGAGACATTGGCTCCAACCACACTGTCATTAATGTTTATTTTTTTTAAATACAAAATAAGGCCAATTTAAATAAATCAAGAAAGAACCATTCTAAATCTGAAACCTCTCTACAACAGTAGCAAATCCCTCTCCTCGGAAAAGGGAGATTAATTTCTGCTTTGGGTAGTCTTCTCTAGTGATCAAACCACCCGAATAGAGGATTTAAAATCCCTAAAATCTCATGGATAGCACTTGAGCTTTGATGTTACTTAACTCTAAATGTGAGGGGAGGTGCAGAGGCTGCAGCTGCAACAGCACTGCAGGCAAATCAGAGTTCTTCTGAAGTCTCTTTGCTCACCTCTCCTTTAAAAAGCTTCTGAACACCTGCAGCTCCCATTAAGTGCAATTTGTGGAAGCCCAGCTAGTCTGGAAATCAGCCCCTATGCCCACACCACAAAGTACATGAAAATGAAGCACACTGGTACTTTAACATCAGCAAGCCACTAATAATCTAAGTAACTAATAATTACCGAAAACCACCTGTATGCAGCCTGCCTGAAAGTCTTCTATTACTGAGGTGTGCATGTGCCAAGCAAGCACGTGCCTAACCCTTTCCGCACCTCATTTAGCTCAATGCGCTATCTGCACATCTGCTTTTTTCAAATAGCTATTAAACAAATTACATTGTGGTACATCCTTTTTTCGAAACAACCCACCAGTTCAGATCTCACTCCCATCCCTCTGTATAATTTTTGTGCCAGGAAGAGACTGAAATGCCAATATAGCCATTTTAGGAGATATTCACTGTTGCTAAGAGGACATCAAAACAACTGTTAGCCAGCAGCCTGTCATGGTAGAGATTAACATTTCAATGGATTTTTGTCTAGCTTCATAGTCTAAATCGAGGGAACAATAGAAGCTATTTTCTTTTATTGTAAAAATCTCCCATTAGTAATTCAAAGTCATTTAGTCAGTTGAATTGGCATTTGTTCGAAACACATCCACCAATGAGCTATTTTAGTGCAGTCAATGTATCATCATTAGCCTCATTTTGGAAAGAAAAGGTGATTTTCACAACAGAACACAACCACTCATGTTCGTTATGACAGGTATGTAGCTACCTGCCTAACCAATGTGCGATCACATAAACTCTAACGTACACAAGACCACTATGTGTGCAGAGGAACAGTATGGTGCCCAAATTTCAATTCCAAACATTGTATACCTGCACATGACAAATTTTCAAAATTTCATCATGTGAATTTACTTGTTGTATGTATCCCCAGCTGCAAAGGTTGTTCAGCAATGCATTTTGATAATGCTTTAAGGAGAACACTCTCAAACTTCAGATGGGTACAGTAAAGTTTATTCATTTAGCTGAGTTGAAAGCATTTGTGAAGCAGTCAGGGGACAATAAACTTCCCCCAGGATTTTTAAGTGTACTGGTGCTGTCCTATCAACAGTAATCATGGGACATAAATGTGTCAAGAGCTGCAGACTGCAGAGCAAAGTGTTGAACTTGCCTTTTCTTGCACAAAGTGAACGTCATGTGGCTCACCAATATGTGAAATCTTCTCTTTTAATATAGTCATGATCTATGATATGAAAAATTCCTGCTTAGCAAGTTACTTACCTCGCACCTTAGTTAGGCAGCACTTATTTAAAAAGGGGATTCTTTTAGAAAAAGGAAAAGGACAAAGAGAAATGTCTTTCTTTTAATGAAAGTGCAGAAGGATAAAGGAAAAACTGAAAACGCACAGTCTCATCCGACATGTGGATGACTCCCCCATCCATGAACTGAGATCTATATCTGCAGCCACCTATTGAATAATATTACCACTAAGCTCAAACAGGAGCTCAGCAAATCAGAGTAGGATATGAAGCTGGGAATACACAGAGTCTCAAAATATCCTATTATAAGAAAATTACTACAAATATAGGATTATAGGAGCATCTTTTTGTTTCCTAGTTCTGAGGTGTTGGGTCTGCTGTTATTATTGTTTTGTTTTTTTTTCACGCCACCTGAAGGTTTAACAACCAGACATTTGGTTCAATTGGAAACAAAAAAGAAGTAAAAAAGAAAAAGAAAATATTTCCATGGTGAACACCATGCCTGGGAAAATGCTGTCAGTTTTGGAGAGTTTGCAATAAAAGCATTTAAATTTTTAAGTCCCATTTCATTTTTTTCCTGTTGCTCCATGAACGATTGAAATAAACAATCAATTCACTGAATGTAAATACAAAATACTAAAGAATTATGTAAAAAAAAATAAATTACTTGATCAAAATTTTTAAAAATGACTTTTTTCCCTTATTGACTCATTTCAGAGCGCTTTTACACTTTTCTTACCACCACTGTAGAAATATTCTCAGGAAGATGTATGACTTCAGAGGGCAAGGGCAGTGCCAGGACAAGAGAGGTAGAAGCATGCACATCCAGCCTAGACAAACTGATATCACACAATAAAGGTATCACACCAAAACTGAAAGTTTTAAAGGCACTGAATCAAGTCCTTTCAACCTTTCCCTTACATATGAACATGATCTTTTAAATGACAGTCCTGGTCATCCACTTGAAAATCCCAGGACCAGCAAGCCACGAGAGCAGACTATAGGAAATGCAAATATTGGCCCAGCCTGAGCTGCAGGAACAAGATAGAGAAGATATCATCCTCCTTCAACCCTGGTACACATGAAAATTGACCTTAGGAGCTGTATCCTGTTGGCCTGCACGCATATGGCCCAACCTGGGTGAAAGTAATTATTTACAGGACAAGACAACTGTTGTTTCCCTCTTTCACCATGCTAAAATCCTCCCTCCACCATGAGGAAATGCTGCCTTTTGGTTTGATGAGTCAGAAAACGCACACAAAAAAGATTAAGGTGAATTCTTCCTTTCCAGTGCATTATTGTGGCTGCGAGAGCCATGGACTGCATCTGATCTAGCGACCTCAAACCCAGTAATCCACTATTGATGCTTCAATCAAGACCTCAGTAAAGAAAGCTCAGGTGTAGCCCAGACACTAAGTACTCTGTCAACCTGGCATATCAATATGGTGATATACATCTAGACATTTAACCAGCAAAGATGAGAGCTGAAATACCAGTGAGTTGTCTTGAATTTGAAGTACCCAATGTAATTAAATTTTAGGTAAATTCATAATTAAATTCTTAATCTTGCCATACCCAGTCAACAGCTGAAAGCAACGAAACTGCGCCCGTCCCTCCTTCCCAGGGATTTTCACACAAAAATATATAAAGTTCTTATATTTTGAAACATAAAATTCCAGCTGAGTGGAGTGAGTAGATTATACACTTCACTGCAGCATGAAGTGCACACAGGAGGTATCTACATGCTGTACGCTGTGAATTCTCCCTTCCTCTCTGCCTGTCAACAGCCCAGAATGTTTTGTGACTGCAAAAATGTGGTTAAACTTTTTAATAAGAAACAGTATTTTCTTTTTCATTCTTTGAGAGGAAGAGGGAATAGCTGGGTGTTTAAAGACTGCAAGCAAGATATGAAGATATGTTACTATTGAAGGATTTCCTTAGTAAACAGACCACAGACACTGGAAGACAAGAAACCTGAAGGCTGAGACTGATGCTTATTCAAAATATGTTTATTATAGACTGAAAGAAGACGTATGCCTACGTGTATGCATATACAAACACATGCACAACATTATATGCACATGTTGAGATATATAATGTGAGTGCAGGTCAATTCTTTATATAATTTCCATGCTTGTTGCTTGGATGATGACATCTAATGGGAAAATCTAAATGTCTAGAGGACCATATTCCTCTTGTCTGTGAGCATGGCTAGCAATCCCTGCATCAGACCTGATAATAGTAGGGTTTTGTTCCATATCTGAGCACATCCTCTGCTACAGTGTCTGAAAATATCCCCAGTGCTTATTCAAAGCATAGAGAGATGGTGAATGAAGACTTGTACAAACATGCCAAGTACATGTCAACACTGAAAAGCAGACCCTGCGGTTTTAAGAGTGTTTTTTTGTCGTTTGTGCTGAAAATGCTTCAGATTGCAGCCAGTCACTATACTGTTGTCTCATCTCTCACTTCACCGAGCTTTAGTACTTGCCGCTGAGGGAGCACCCTTTTAAATTGCTGGCTGAAATCCAAAACCAAAAAGGGCACCCTCAAGTTTAATGATCCTGACAAAGATGAACAATGTTGAAACAAGTTACAGAAGCAAAACCAGTCAGAAATCAAAGTACATCTCTACTAAAGCCTGGGCTTCTGCAGCAAGCCTAGCCAGAACTGGATTCACTGTCTTTCTCTTACATGAATTGCAGAAAGCCAGCAGAAATCTCACAATTGTGATTACTGTTCCAGAATCACAGAGGAATGTTCTGGCTTTGGACTTCCTTTTTTTTTTTTTTTTTTTTTTTTTTTAAATTTTCAGTTTAGTTGCTGTTAATAGGCATTCATGTCACTATCTGAATTAGAGAAAGAACGGTAAGTGAAAAATTTCTTACAGACAGAACAGTGAGGTTTATGTCAGCCCTTTGCTGCTTCTGAAAGATCACATTGTGGTTTTCCACTGAAAAATTTCTCTCTTACACACATAAGAGCTTTTATTCCATAGAGTTCAAACAGATCAGAAGAGCTGTCTAACAAAGGACGTTTTTCATCATCATTAGATGATCTCTAAGGTGTCATGTAGTTGTCTGATGCTACTGAAGACTAAAATGTTTCAACTATTTTTGGACAGAAGATAAAATATATATGCATAGGGTTGGTTGTCTGATGTCTCTGAAGATACGTGTTTCACTATTCCATATAATTTGGACTTTCTAAAGTTTATGTACAGAAATATTACATTTTCATAACTCAGCTGAGAAGAAATGAAATTAATATCTGTCCATCGCCTGCCAGTATAGAGTAGTTTTGCATAGTCAGGGGTAACTGCTGGCACTCTTGGATGCTGCTAAGCACTCAGAAGGAATTAAATAGCCAAATTTCCAACCAAAGGAAACTACATAAAGGCTTCAAACTTCTATGAACTCTAAAAGAATTTTCCTCTGTCTATGACTTTTCCTCATCCTCACTTCAGCCAGCGTGGTGGCTGTTCAAGAGACAGAGAGTCACTGTAAGCATCATTTTTACTCACTAAATATTAGTGAATGTTCCATTCACAAAGCATTTGATGAACTTACCTGATCTAGTTAGCTCTTGGATCTCTCCACCGCTTGTTTCTTGGCTGGATCCATAGCAAACATGTGGATCCAGCACAGCAAATCTGTGCTTGCTGTGGTCACTGGATCCTTTCCAAAACTTCATTTCACAGTCTGACTCTTGCATAGATATTTGTTCAATACAAAATAGCCTGGCACCCTGCTCCCACCTCAAGGTGGATGCATGATCCAATGAACATTGTGCAACCTTGTCTCACAAGAAATCTGAATTTGTTTCTGAGCTGTGACACATTTGATAGCTGACTTTGGATGAGTCATTTGGTTTCTTTATGTTTCTACTCCCTTTGTGGAAAAAAACCCCACAAAACCAAAAGCAAAACAAACAAAAAACTAATCCCACAGAATAAATAGCACTCACTTGGCTTAAAGGCTACAATGAAATGCTCAGGCATGAGAGCTACACGTCCACGGAAAGTACTTCAGATAGTGTTTTTCTCATGCTATTCCAAACACTTTCTTGTTCCTCGAGCACACCACGCAATTTGTGCTCCAGAAGCTTGCTGGTATTGCACCGCTTTCCACAAATGCCCACCAACCATTCATACTTCATGCCATAAGTGTTTTCTTTAGCTCATATTTAACAAGACAGCTTTGGAATTGGCAAAGTGGAAACCTGGCTGAAGAGCTTGGACAATGACTACCAAATCACATTTATCCCTACTGCAGTCTCATGGGTTTTTTGTTTTTTTTTCCTAGACCTGTAATTTCTTCTTGAATACTTTTGAAAGTCTTTTGCATAGCACTGATTACAGGCAGACAATAAGAGTCTTTCAAAATCTTTAAGGCTTCAATCAAGTATCATGTCTATTTTAAGCCTTGGTGAAATATATAGAAAACACTGCACACAGCATGACTGTTTTGGGGAGCAACTAGGACCTGGTCAGTTTATCACTATAGAGACAGGTCTACACTGTGATCTTCAGGCTATCTTCTCCTACAACTGTAGTTTTAAATAGCTTCTGTCTGACAGCACAGCCAAACAGCAGGGAATTTTGCATAAAAAGGTATTAAATAAAACAGTGGAAGATCATGTTAAAGATGAAATGTGTTAAATTTTAATCAAGAAGATCAGCACAGAATAGATTAATTTTGCACTGGTTTATATCCATACAACCTGACCAACTCTGGTAGGAAGGGATAAATAGCAGAACATGATTTTTTGAAAAACAGGGAACTGAGAGTGCCTTATGAAGAAGGCAGGTTCCCCCAGGGTCAGTGTCTCTAGTAACAATATACAATAAGTTTGAGCAACAGGAGTTTCAAAGAAGGGTCAAAATCTACATTCTCATTGAGTGCTTTCAGCTATAAAAATGCGTCAGACTCTCTCTCAAAAAAAAAAAAAATCTGGTTGTGTACACGCAGCGCTGAGTTTGTACTGATCTTTACATATAACCGAGTAGGATCTATATTAAAACAGAGTCCCTGTCACAGGAAAGCTATGGTTCTCCAGTGGGGTACATCCAAGTCATATGAGGAATTCAGGAGCTTGCTTTCTTTATAACACCAGAGTGTGACATGTCAAGCAGGCTTTGGCAGAGAGTCACAGGAATATTACTGGGCTTTGGATCAAATGATGCAAACCACAGGTACTACAGATTGCTGACACAGCTGAAAAACAGCAACACAAGGGGACACGGAGATGCAGGACAAATTAGTCATGATACGACTTTTGGTCACACTATGGTATTAAGATTACATGGAATACCCACAAAATGGTGTTGAAAGTGAATGTGGAAGACACACTCAATAACAACATTAAGACAAAGAACAAGATCTGACTACGAGCACATAGAATCATAGAATCACTAAGGTTGGAAAAGACCTCTGAGATCATCTAGTCCAACCGTCAACCCAGCAACACCATGACTACTAAACCATGTCCTGAAGTGCCACATCTACATGGTTTTTGAATACTTCCAGGGATGGTGACTCCACCACCTCCCTGGGCAGCCTTTTCCAATGCCTCACCATTCTTTCAGGAAAGACATTTTTCCTAATATCCAATCTAAACGTCCCCTGGTGCAACTAGGGGACATTTCCTCTTGTCCTGTTGCTGGTTTCTTGGGAGAAGAGACCAACACCCTCCTCACCACACCCTCCTGTCAGGGAGTTGTAGAGAGCGATAAGGTCTCCCCTCAGCCTCCTCTTCTCCAGACTAAACAACCCCAGTTCCCTCAGCAGCTCCTCATAAGGCTTGTTCTCCAGGCCCTTCACCAGCTTCGTTGCCCTTCTCTGGACATGCTCCAGCACCTCAATGTCCTTCTTGTAGTGAGGGGCCCAAACCTGAACACAGGAGTCGAGGTGCGGCCTCACCAGTGCCCAGTACAGGGGCACAATCACTTCCCTACTCCTGCTGGCCACACTATTCCTGAGACAAGCCAGGATGCTGTTGGCCTTCTTGGCCACCTGGGCACACTGCTGGCTCATATTCAGCTGTCTGTCAACCAGCACCCCCAGGTCCTTTTCCGCTGGGCAGCTTTCCAGCCACTCTTCCCCAAGCCTACCATGCAATGAAGGACAATATTTAAAGAACCTCTTCATTTGGAATTTGGCTCCATATTTGGACATACAAATTAAGGTGACTACATGTGCACCTGGATATATCCCCACTGCAGTCAATAGAACTGGTGGAGCCCAGAGCATTTCCAGTGCTCTCTAAAATAGGAAAATCGGAATTGCAGCCAGTCAGCTGAGTAGACTGTTTCTAAGTTTCTCATTATTTCCAAGAAGTTTAATAGTTTTGAAGCTATTTTTAAAACCTTTAATTTTTCTAGTAATTCATCTGAAATGAGAATAAAGTATTCCAGTACTAGTCACTGAGCCTCAGTAAAGACTTAATATTTCCTTCCCATCAATATTGGTAGCCCCCCTCACAAAAAATCCAACAAAATACAAAGCTGCTTATTAAAGGCTGGATCTTTATATCCTTACATGAAAATATTTGGCTTTTTAAAATTATTATTGTTAACTTCTTTCTTGAATGTATTCAAATGTCACATCAAAAAAGTTAGTAGGTAAAGTGTTTTTAAAGTTATATAAATCACAAATCATATCTGTTAACTTAGCTGACCCTAATATGGTAATTAACATAGAATTAATCTCTCTTGAGGAGATATAAAACATATGAAATCAAGACAATCTGGAATCCAGCCCAGGAAAAGGGTTATATAAAGAGGATGTACTGAACCATTTAGTCAACAACTTTGCACTAATCTTTTAAAAGAAGGTTCTAAATGCTAAATTTTAAAGTGCTAGAGTAAACTAAAAGCTTGAGGACTTTATTCCTAACCCCATGAAGCAGAATCTTAATTACATCTTCAGAATGAGATAATTTCATATGCATAAACATTGTTCGCAGGTTAACCATCCTTTTTGCTAGAGGGCTTTGTCAGCTAGGAAGATTCATTCCTTTATATGCAAAAAAAAGAAACCCCAAACCAAAACAAAACCTGAACAGCAGACACATGCTGTCAGTCTTATTGTAATGGCAAGGAGCAAATCTGGCAAGAGCATCTAGCGGCCAAATGATTGACTCAGTCTCTCTAGCAAAAAAGTCCAGCTAAGCGCTGGAGACAAGTAACGGCATTGGAAAAAGAGGTGCATAATCTGATTTTAAAATAAAAGTAACAGAAACATTCCAAAGAAGGGGAACAAATCCATCAATAAATGAGAGCAGTGAGCAAAAGAAAAAGGGTTAAGGAGAGCAAGAGTCCTTTACAGGGAGGACCTATACTCTCAGACAGAGAACCCATCATAGAACAGTTTGCATTGGAAGAGACCTTACAGATCATCTACTTCCAACTGCCCTGACATGGGCAGGGATATTTTCCACTAGATCAGGTTGCTCACAGCCTCAAAAGTTCTCACAAGTGATGAAAACTAAGTAGGTGTTTGCTAGTCTCCACCCTCCATAACTTTCAGGTACTTTTCTGTCAGTGAAGAGGGCTCAGCCCTTGCTCCGCTGCAAACGTTGGATCTTCAGTTTCTCTGAGAGTCCAAAAATGTTGAAATGCAATCCTAAGACGAGTGCAAATAAGCTATGGAGGAAACTCAAAGGAAGCTGAAGACTAAAAGTATCACAGTACAGGACTGTATCACCAGAAAGGCGGCAATTGTGTGCACAGCATCAAATTGACAGGGCACCATCCAGACCCACTTGCCTTAGGAACCTTTGTAATTCAAAGCTTTGATTCACACAGTACACTGGCAACAGTCCAAAGACAAGGGAGGACAATTTTCCAACAGGAATGTATTTCTTTCTCCTAGTGTCTCGGAGGTCAAACGGACATAAAAGAAGTCTATTTCTTTTAAGAAGTGTATGGTTGCACCCTTCACAAGGCAACTGGTGATATCTAATCCACCCCATTTTATTAACCCAAATCAGCACGGACCCATTAGACAACACAGGAAGGACATATAAAAAAGCTATTAGACAGAGATGCTGCCTTTTCATGCCAGCAGTCTAAATATCCTCCCATCACCACTCACAGAGACTGAGCACATACCTCAATCCCAAAAAAGTCTAAGCAAATTTATTAGGGAAGGCCTAAAGGTGCCTAAAATACATTTAAAAAAGCACATCTGCATTTTAAAACTTGTAGTCTTTGTAAGGGGGGTACAGAAATTGGAGCTTTATTAGGCACTGAACAATTCCCATGTCGTTTAGATCTCTTCTTTGCCCTCAGCAAGCAACTCTTCTCCTTGCCTGTTTGTACAGCCTTGGCACTAGGGGTCCATCATTCCCAGCATTTAGCTCTCGAGGCTCTGACAGCCGAACATACTTAGTCTTATAAATAGAAAAACATTTGCGTCAGCCACTACACTATGTTAATTCCCTAAATTGCCATATTTTCATTACTCGTTATAAAACATCCCTTTTTCCCCCTCATCAGGGAATGATCTCTTGTGTAAAGGAGATAAATGTGGTTAACAGTCTAATTAATCCTCACGTTAGATCATATTTTCTTAGAAGGAAATACTTAAATTTACAGAAGGCAAAGAAAGAATATCAATGAAACTGAAGCTCCCCTTTCCAAAAGAGACAGTTCAGATTTTTTGTCCACTTACAGTCCCCTTAACTGCAGTACTTCAGACATTATTCCTTTCATCCACAGCATTTCCATTCCCGTTTCTCAGAACCTTGCAAAGATGATAGTCCTCTGCTTGTTAAGCCACACTCTCACCTCAGTGGATTCCCATTTGAACAGAGGAAGCTTCTTTGCTCCCATGACTGGACAAACTTCCCTTCACTCTTCCTGTTCTCCTCAAGTCATCTGCCACAATACGGGAATTATACTGCAGCATTGAATAAACTAAGGTACGAGTATTCATCATGGGTGGTCTCAGTGTCCCCCCTTAGCAAAAATTTCTTTGAATTTTCTACTTTATGTGACCTAGTCTTATAACCAGTATGGTCATTCGCATTTACTGGAGGACCAGATCATCAGATAACCATCAGGATATTTCATAGGGAAATGAAGCAGCAATTACTTTGTTAATAATCGTGTAGTGCTTTGAGGAGGTAAATAGGTGTAAGTGCTGGGTATTATAATTAAGAAATTGCTAGATGCAGATAAACTGAAAAACAAAATTCCATGTCTGAAATTGCTACAGAGCTATTCACTCTCCATCTGTGGATACTGTTCTTGCAGCAGTTATTGATTGCACAGCAGTAAGCTTGAGAAGGTTTAATTCTGAGAAACTAGCAGATGAAATGCTGGTCTTATTCAAGCCAATAAACACCTTGCCCTGACTTCAGAGGGTCCCTATCTTGAGAAACAAAATGTCACTGTGATATTTTTCTAATTTAGGCACCAGCAGGTCATTCTAGGTAAGCGGATTTATTTCTCAAGAAACCACCTTACCTGCACCCAATGATTGTCTGGAATCATTGGCTGCGTCCATCTCAGGTGCTTTAGCATTATTGCAGGGGGAAGGCAGGTATGAAGAAAAAGGTTCTTTTCTTCCATGCCTGGAGATCAGTTTCAATAGCTTAAAATACTCCGAACTAGTAGTAACTTTTTAAATTTTCATCGTGCTCATAGGTGGCAGTGAATATACTCATATTGCAAATCAGACTTAATTTTTGCTTCAAAGCAGGCCCTGAACTCTTTACTGTGTCTCATATTCATCAATATCATTAGAGTCACTTTGACGATTAATTGGCCACAAAGGGCTGCCACCTTGTTCTGCATTGATCAACAGAAGACAGTGACCTGCAGCAAGGAGTGACTTGGGCAGGGATCAGCCTGGCTCACCACAGAGTCATTAACGATTTGCATCACCGATGGAGGGAGAACAGCATTACTGTAGCTCAGACACAGTAAAAAAGGTATAAGAGAATTATCTACTGTGGCCTACTGGGTTGAGAAATCCGAAAGAAATTTGTCTTTTCTTTATGTCAAACCAGAGAGCTCAACTAAAATGTTGTCTCTCTAGATGAGAAATCAAGTAAAATAATCCTTCCACTAATGCAAAAATACCAAATTAAAGGCAATATGGCTTGCCTTGTATGTGCTCTTCCAGTACAACGTGCAAAAACTGGTCTCACCGGTTGTGTATGGAGGATTTGTACAGGGAACTTGTTTCCAACATCTAAAAAAACAAAATATGCTTTTCCAGACAAAATTTGATACTGAGGTCAACCTGATGCATAGCAACTCAAGTCCACTTGCAATCCAGCCTAATTTTGGAGGCACAACACTCAGGGTAGAGACAGGGAAGGTTAATAGTGCAAACCCATACCTAAACCCAAACAAGCAAATCTTTAGGGGATTAGACTTTTCTACCCACAATATGCTCCAAATCACCCTGCTTTGTTTTGTGGTGTTTCTTCATGTTGTCTGTCAGATACAGAGTTGGCACCACTGGATTGATTGCTCTCAAAACACGTTTCCTCACATTTCTAGTAAAATTAAACAAATCTAAGCAACAACTGAGTTTGCTTTCAAAAACATGCACAGATCTACTAGTTTATTTGATTTTGTGGCAGTCAAAAAGATCTGCAACCTCTCCCTAATCCCCAGAATAAATCACTGAGCTGAAAAACAGCATTTGAAGCATTAAGGGTAAACAGTCACTTCTGGTAATACAAGCATGTGGAGCACTGCCACAGAGCTTGGGTACATGGAAGCCCAAGACTCTCCAAGGCTCATCAGAACAGTAGGGAGCTTGCCACAGTAAGAAGCTGCTTCCAGTTAGGTGGGCAAAATATAGAACTGGTTTGCTTAGCACAAGCTTTCTTTGTGTTGGGAGAAAGCCACTAACTTCTAGGAAAATGAAGTGAAAGAAAACAGTCCTTTGCATAAAGAGGTTCGGCCATGTGAGACTAAAGAAACGCCACGAAATAGAAAGGAAAATTCACCATTCTTCATTTTTTGGTCAGCTATCCTGTGATAAAATGGATTACCCTAACAGAGTCAGATGAGGCAGCACCTCAAGAAAACACAACTCAAAGCTACACCACAGCGTCTTTGGAGACACACAGCGCAAAAGCCCTGATTCTGCAGGAAAACGGCATGAAGAAGCCATTTTTTATGTTGCAGATGCCCAAATAAAACAGAAGAAACTGGACTATGCACGTTCCTCACAGCTTTACGAAGCCGTCTGAAGTACAGGAACCAATCAGCAGGGTTTTTTTTTTTTAATCAGTCTTATACTACTGTAGGTATCCCATGTTTCTTTTTTCAGTTGTGCACTGGAAGTTTCTTGCCTCAGCGAAATACAAATACAGTAGACTGTTTTAAACCTACATATGTTCATGTTCGTGTTGTCGTTCCAAGACAGAATTATCATCATCAACTTCACTTGGTAAAGCTTGTTAGCATTTCTGCTTCTTAACGAGTCCAATTAAGGCTGCTTTTTCCTGAGTGGAAAGATCACAGTAAAAAAAAA
>VZTL01006019.1:54908-82630 GCA_013400535.1 Scopus umbretta | reverse complement strand
AAAAAATTAGCACCTATGCCCCACCTCCCAGATTTTTGTATAGTTCTAAGAAACACACAATGCTGTGTAGCAATGAATTTATTTGGACAACTTTGGGGAGGGTTGCAGGTGAAATACTGGCTGAAGCACAGTCGAAGACAATAAAGTATCTATCCTGAACCCTGGTATTGCTACCACAATAAATAAATAAATAAATGAAAATGAACATGGATTCAAGGTGACTCCTCACCAGAGATTCACTGCTACAAAATACAACAAGGTATTGTGTCCATCTTTCTTCCTCTGAAACTCTTACTGCCACGTCTCTGGGTATTCAAAGACAAACCTGCAGATCTAAAAATAAACAGATCCAAGACAGTGAATAACTGATTCCTCTTCTCCATTTGACGCCAACTGTAGTAATGAGACCTTCATTGAAAAATAAACAAGCTACATAATTAGTCTGCTATCCTGAGTCTCTTATATTCCTCATTTCAAGGAACATCAGTCACTCACATCCCACATTGCTTCCATTCCACTCAGGCACGGCGTCCTTCTTACTGTTACCACAGAGCATTAATTCTGTTGGAAATGCCAAATCACGTAAGCAAAGCGATACAGAACATTGTTTACAACAGTGTAAGGAATCCCATAATGTTTTATATTTCCTGCCTAGATTATATACATATTTCCACTTCATATTTGAGCCTTGGCAGGCTCAGAATTATGCTTAGTGGCTCAGTTAAGAGATCAGTTCACACCCTCATGAGATGCTCATATAACTCCAAGCGAACCAGTCAGGGGCTAGAAGACAGCTACCAGACCACAGCTGCACAAGTCAAGGAACACAGCACACCTCACAAAAGCTGACTATTAAAGGATACCAGAGAGGAAGGGAAAGATGTAATCTCAAACCTTAAGGGAATACACACCATTTAGCTATCACCATCTCCTGGCTGGCTTGCTGACTGATGACAAGAGCTACAGATGGAAAAGGTGGGAGGGAGTTAAGTGGAAAGCTGTCCAGCTCTTACACTTTTGAGACTGTCAACAGTTCTTCTCTGTTACTTTTTATGAAGTTTTTTCAATTTCCCTGGGAAGAATTGTTCATAGCTTTAATTACTCTTGATTTCTGAGAAACAACATTGAAACAGAAGACAAAGACACTGGAGTTGTTCTCTGCTCCTGAGTTCAGTAAGGACCATGTCATTGACTCCCACCAGCTTCAGAGGGACCCTCAGAGAACAATTACAACAGGTCAGCACAATTTAGAGACAGCTTCTTTCAGAGCTTGGCCATCCAAAGCTCAATTATGAGCTGGGAGGCCCTTCTTTTTACAAGATCCACACACTTCCAAACTGATGCCTGTTTCTCTGAGCTCCTCCAGTGACGGTTTGTCTCAGGCCAAGACTCAGCAATTTCCTCAGATCAGCCTGTACAACTGAGGAAATCTCACTAGAGCTAGATTTTAAATATGACATTATTTTTCTTCCTTACCCTTTCCCCTCCTATCTTCAAAAGCCAGTTATGTGCACACCAAACTGAAAAGAGAGTAATAAGGTTTGACAGAGATCTGAAGCCTAAGATAATATCTCACCAAGGCGTTAAGTCTCCCGAGCCTTTTGTAATAAATAAATGGCATACTGTAAAACACAAATGAGCATCACTGCGGCTGTGATTTCATTGTCCCGATGGGGGACCTGTGCCTGGCACGAGGCCAGCTACGTAATTCAATACTGAGAGAGAGCACGCGAATGGACCTCGGGAGGAGGATCGATTTTAATGTAATCCCATCTACTAATCAAAAGAGGTTGAGGGATTAACATTCACTAGGAAATGTCTGCTCAAAGTTGTCATAGCTTATTGATAAAGATAGCTTTGTTTTAATTAAGATGCAAAATACCAATTCCAGGTCTAATTTTAGCTGCAAATAATCGGTTATTGATGATGTGTCTGGCTGAATTGTTTTACGCTGCCCTAGAATGTTTGTTTTATAACTAGATCGCCCAGTGTGGATTGTTTTTTCTTACTGCAAGGACACCACATTCTCATGCTGTCTTTATCCTCCAGGCACGAGTTGTCCATAGTTTCTTATTTTCCCAATATGAAATGCATTGTTGGCCCCATGCTAAACCCAACTCCTGACTCTCCATCCACGACCGTCTATTCACCTGCAAGACTGTATCCTGCTTTGTCTATCTTATGACATGCTGAAAGCAGCAAGACAATACGCACACCTCAAAAGTCGAGATGACATCTCAAAAACCCAAGCAGGATGTGCCCAAAAAGGTTATCTCCTGCATTATCTCCTCAGAGAGAGAGCAGAGAATACCATATCTGGTCTAGGCTGAGTGAGTTTTCCAAGATAAGCAGAAATTAC
The DNA here is from genome assembly GCA_013400535.1 of Scopus umbretta. Classification (NCBI taxonomy): domain Eukaryota; kingdom Metazoa; phylum Chordata; class Aves; order Pelecaniformes; family Scopidae; genus Scopus; species Scopus umbretta. The sequence continues at coordinate 80,271 of VZTL01006019.1, read as the reverse complement.
TTGCTTAAGACTACATTCAGTGACAAAACATAAGATCTGCATCCTCTGAGCCCTGTGCCCCACATTCATCACTCTTGAATATTACCATCTGTAAACACTAATCCTGTAAATCCTTTTGGCTGCACTTATGTTTCAGAAATACAAATCACACAAACATCCATTTTCAGTGGAACACGGCAAACTGACATGTGAGTTTATGACCCACAAGAAGCTTCATCTGTCATTGGGGCAGTGCTTGCAGAAGATGTTGTCTACACAGATGGTGCTTCCCCCTAAGTCTCAGAAAGCAACTAAAGGCCAAGGCTTAGCTTCACAGGGCTGACAAACTTCTTCTGTCTAGTGCTGTAACACACAAACAGCAGTTATGCTGAGCAGCAATATATGGAAAGGCAGAGTGTTTTGCTGCAGTGGGGTGTACAAAATAATTTTCCCCATTTCCTTTGTTCCGGGTTTTTCTCACTCAAAAAAAAGCTGCAGAGTTTTGCTGTGAATCAAATACAACACACCCTAGCCTCTACCAGACCCTGGGGGCAAGTGAGGACACTCTGACATAATTTCACCGAATCTTAGGCTCAGACCCAGGTTCAGAACTGACTTTTGTATCTGGAGTCTCTGACTGTAACAGGCCACAGACGCAGATAGTTTCAACGCATTGATCTTAAACACTGCAACTTGAACGTGTTTTCTGATTTGACTCAAATCACAGTGCATTCCTATTCCAAACGTTGATGTTCAAGGAGCTACGTACAAGCAGTCAGGCCAGGGCACAGAGACTAAATCCTGCACCACGTGCACTAACCTGCATAGCCTCAGAGCCTGATCAATCCTCTGCTGATCTCCCACTTCCATCGTCTGGACGGGTTGCTTTCAAGGTGTGATTTGACTTAAAAACTCAGGCTTCACTTCTTTGACAAGCACTCAGTTGCCTCCCTTTCTCTGCTGCAGAGCTGTCAGTCCAAACTCACCCCTGCTCATTTCCCAGGCCTGCTGATAGCTCTTTATTCACACCTTGCCAGTACAAAGTACAGGGCTTATTCCCCTCCCACCCACTTATTCGCAATCAGCTGGCGCAACTATGACTCATACACTTCCAATACAGACTTCAGAGACCTGTTCAAGGAGTTTATTAGCTGATCTCAGAGTAGCTGCAGCCTTTGTAATTAGTTGCAACCATTCAGAGAGGAACAATTTTAAAGATTGCCGTTTTCTTTCTTTTCTTTCCCTGGGTTAGAAGAAGATGGGATCCTTCCAGAAGACAGACCGCAGCACAGATAAGAACATGGACCTACCTGGGAAAACTGGTCCCCTCCCCAGTATAGGGGGTCTGGATGGTTTGAACTCTGCAGAAGAGAGAGAGATGGGAAAGCAAGACCCCTTCCTATGGAAAGATGATGAGGTTTTGGAGAAAAAGAGATTTGCTATAGGTTGGAAGGAACGGGAATGAAGGTATGGAGAGTGAAGCCAGAGAACAGAAGGAAGAACATGGATGATCCAGCTTCTTTTACCAGAAAATACAGCAATCTCAAGCCCACCTAAGACGAAGAGGCTACAGATATCAGTAAAAATATGATTTTTTTTCTGCATCAATTCAGTTGCTTTCAGGGACCTGTTCGATCCTCAGAGCTGAACAAGCTTCCATGATGCAGAACTCACATTCTGCTTCCCAGAGACACCAAGCCAAAGGAGGGAAGGAGTTTACCATCTCTTATGAGACAAAGAAGCACAAGGATAGACCCACCTCAAGATCATCCTTCCCAAAATGGACAAAAGGGGAGAAAGAAAGAGATTTAATTTTCAGGATAAGGGAGGGAGGAAAGGGATGAGCTACCTTCCAAAACCAGAGGAGACAGGTCAGCACAGCTCTCTGTCTTGGCTAACGGGGAGAAGGACAAAAAGGAAAGCTAATACCTGGGAGCCGTGCCCGAGAAGTCAGCATGGTGATTTGCTGGTCTTGACACTGAGATGAAACAGAAATGTAGCAGGTTCCCATGCAGGGTCAAGAGAGATGAGGAGAGAGGAACCAAAGGCAAATCAGCAGGAGGCAATGGCCAGCACATGTCCATGAAACTGGAGATGAGCAGGTCAACCCTATTACATGCTGAAGGACCACTAAAGTCAGGACCTGTTCCACTCAGGGAATTATGCCTGGGCAGATGAGCATGAAGCCGTAATGGCACAACACAGTTGAAGGAAATTGGCTATGAGACTATTTGCCTTGTTTCTGTGGCAATCTGTGGTATGGGGGCATGGAGATAAGAACAGGCCCAAGCATTACGAGAAGTTCATTATATTGAGAGCTATTTTACATAACTCTGCCTCCATTCTACATGTGGCCTGGGGGAGGTCAATGACCATGCTGACAAAGAGGGAAAAGAGAGAGGACAAGCTGTGAAGGGGCGTTTCTAAGCTGGGAGAAAATAAAAAAAGAAAGAAAAATGCCTACTGGAGCTTTGCTACCTTTAGCCTTCCTCTTTTAAATGTACCATCACAAACAGCATGGTTTTTAACAACTGTCTTGTACAAACACAGCTACACGATAATGGCAAATATTAAAGCCTACTATGGTACAATGGGGATTTTTTCTCGAGAAAGACACTGAATGTTTTCATCTACTGTGGTAAAGCAGATGGGTTTCCTTTGAGCCCTGAAGAAAAGATTGCTAATAATCAATTCATTATACAACTTCACCATGCAGGTGGAAGAAAAGAAACTGTTTTCAGTTTTGGTTTCTGTTGTGATGAGCATCTTACTTCTCTGTGTATATACTAGGCCTTGGCATTCTGCAGCACCTTTGCATTTGTTTCCCCTCCATTTTCTGTATAGAGTTTGCTATTCTTATTTTCTACATATTGAAAAAATGGAATTTTCATTTTTTACAAAAAAAAAAAAAAAAAGTGCTGAGAAAGTTAATTAACAAGTTTGGGTTTGTTTGTTTTGTTTTGTTTTGTTTTGTTTTTAAATTCTTGCATAACACAGTATGCAGCACCAAAACCAAACTTTCTGAATGCTTTTAGCAGGGAAGGCACTGTGACATTTAAAAAGCAAGGCAAAATACAGACAGCATTCTATGTAGTAAAGTATAGTGTTATGTGCACTATGACCTAACAATTTCAGCACTGAAAAAAAAACCCTACAAACATCTCTAGGCGTTTATGAACCAAGAAATGGATATCGGGGTTCACCTTTTGACTTCAGAGCACTGAGACAAATTTGGCATGCAGATATGCAATAGCAAGACCAATGACAGAGGTTTCAATGAAAAGTAAAAATAATCCTGTAACAACAAGCTAGATAAACTATACCTATGAGACAAACTGGCAAGATGCAAACTGGATGGGTGGTCTGCGAGATGGGTGGAAAATCAGCTAACAGGCCGCACCCAGAGGGTGGTGATCAATGGTTTTCACTCAGGATGGCAGCCTGTCATAAGTGGGGTGCCCCAGGGATTCATACTGGGCCCCATGCTGTTCAACGTCTCCATGAATGATCTGGATGATGGGATTGAAAAGCACCCTCATCAAGTTTGTTGATGACACCAAACTGGATGGTGCGGAGGACACGTCAGAAGGCAGAGGCATCTTACAGAGAGACCTGGACAGGCTGGAAGCGTGGGCAAGCAACGACTGTAGGAAGTTTAACAGAGGCAAGTGCAAAGTCCTGCCCCTGGGATGACATAACCAAAGAGCCCAGCACAGGCTGGGATCTGTGTGGCTGGGGAGCAGCCTTGCTGAACGGGCCCTGGGGGCCCTGGTGGACAACCAGCTAAACGTGAGTCAGCAGTGCCTTGCTGCAGCAACAAAGGCAAATAGGATCCTGGGCTGCATCCACTAGGGTATTGCTAGCAGAGACAGAGATGTGATCAACCCACTCTACTCAGCACTTGTCTGGCCACATTTGGAGTACTGTGTCCAGGTCTGGTCCCCACAGTTCAAGACAGACATGGACAGACTGAAGAGGGTCCAAAGGAGGACCACAAAGGTGATCAAAGCAAGGCTGGAGAACCTGCCCTATGAGGAGTGACTGAAGGAGTTAGGTCTTTTCTCCCTGGAGAAAAACAGGCTCAGGGAAGGCCTCATCACGGTATTCCTGTACTTAAAGGGTAACCTCAATGAGGACAGAGTCTCTCTCCTCACAAGGAATCGCATGAAGAAGACAAGGGACAACTGTTACAATTTACACTGGGAGAGGTTTCATCCCTGTATAAGACAGAAATGTTTTACTATGAGAACAATCAATCACTGGAATAACCTCCCCAGCGATGTGGTAGAGTCCCCATCTCTGGAGGTTTTCAAGATGCAGCTGGACAGGCTGCTAGATCTCAGCTCAGCTCAGCTCCCTTTCCCGTGAAAGGTTGTACCTTTTGAGTAGATGAGTAGAATGACCTTTTGAGTTCTCTTCCAATCTGGGCTATTCTATGATTCTATGATAATGAAAAGTTACAAAGTTTACTTCACAGTAGGCAGGTTTTGTCATAATTTCCCTCAGATTGCTTGATGCAAAAATAAATCTGATGGGAATCTTTCAATTTTTTTCAGCCTCTGTGTCAGCACCTGGGAGATTTTAAACCGTCCTGTAACTACAAATGTTTTCATTGGCTGTAAAAGTAAGTAGTACTTTTCCCCCTCTCCCCCATTTTCTTTATTTTTTTGGTTTTTTGTTAGTCTGTTTTTTTGTTAGTTTGTTTTTTTGAAAGCTTCATGTTTTAAAAACTTTTTTTTTTTTTAATCTACGTTCAGTGTATAGCCTTTCACAGAATGCCATCTTTCTTTTACATTTTAGAAAGTAAAAGTGAGAAGTGTAAACTGTTTCGTTTCACTTCTAATTATTCTAGGTACTCACCAGTTAGTTCTGCAGAGCACTACTGCACCTAGCCTGGCATATAAGCTACCTTGCTGATATTAAAACCAGGAGTAAAAACCCTTCCCTATCCAAGGGGAAGTTTTTCCATTAACTTCATAGAAGCTGAGAATATCAGCACCTGGCTCATCAGCTAAGGGATTTTCTACACTCACAGCTGAAATAACATATTCATTCTACTCAAATCCAAAGCATATAAAAGTCTTCCTATCACTAATAATTCATGTCACCTGCTTCTGAAGCCTCCTACTTATGATGTGGACTCCATAGGAGACAATGACCAGATTAAAATGCACTATTTTAGGAGACATCATGTTTCTAGTAAGACATTGTAATGTTTTAGAGTGCACACCCATGGGACCTATAGCAAGCAATTCTCCAGCTGTGAGTGGGTAGGTATTTGTGTTCAGACTCAAAATGAAAACCCTATATTTCCGACAAAATAGTATTTCTTGACAGAAATAAAAATATTTTGATGGATCAGAAACACTGTGTTTCAGTGAATCGGCACTTTTCAATTTGAGGTTTGGGGGTTTTAAAAATCTAAATAGCTTTTTATTTCTAAAAAAAAAAAAATGCAATTTGAAATTTTAAAAAGGCATTTCAAAATAAAACAAACCCTGAACCATCCAATAGGATTGAGGAACACTTAATCACCATCTTTTCCCTAAAACAATTTTTGGAAGATCAATGCTTCCCACAGGTTGATGTTAATTTCAGTAAAAACATTTTTTAATTAAAAAAATATTTCACTGCAGCAAAAAATAAAAGATTAGGTCTTATATTCAGAAATAATCCTCATCCCAGTTCTTATGTACCAAATATTCCATTCCCTCACAGAGATAACCATACATGTAGAAAGGTTTTCTGGAGGATCTCCCCTCAAGTGGTGAGAATTTGTTTAGAACCCAGCAAGGGCAAAGAATCATTCAAGTTACTTCTTTCCATTGTACATTACTTTGTATTCATTAACAGAGAATTTAATTTTCCTTCATACAGCTTTGTTAAGTTTCCACAAGTCTTGCCTAAGCATAATAATTCTGCATTTTCTACCATCTTTATTACTTTGTTGATCATTAAATCAATGATCTGGAAAAAAAGGATGATTTCAACACTGATTTGGGGTTTACAGTAGATTTGCTGAGACTTGACAAAGTTTCATAAACAAAACAATACAAACATTGTTCTTAAAATTAAAAGGAAGGAGCTTCCATTCTCTCTGGAAGACACAAAATTTTTAAGTTAATGCTTCAAGTTCCTGGTGAGAACCCGCCCACCTGACCTGCAAACCCTACCGAAGCAACCACAGAAATCAAGTGAACAGCAGTTGTGCAAGATCATGTACTACATTGCACAATGATGGAGAGAGAGGAAAACAAGCACTTCTCAACACATTGTCAGCAATGTCTGGGACATAGCTTTCACCAGCAGCTATCACCACTCACGTCAGCACTTGCAGAGAAAAGCATCTCAGCCTTCTTCCTGCACCACCAGCCACAGTCGGTGAGGACACCGCAGGTTGGATCGGTGCAGCACATCCACCAGCTGGAGCGGCTGCCGTGAGAGGCACTGGTGTGCCAAGTGTGGCACTCAGGGGAGCTGGAGACAGGGACATCTTGTCTATATCTTACATACATCATCCAGTTTGACAGGTCTGTGTGTCTAGTGGGGTAAGACAGGCATGGGTCTGGAGCCTAGTTTACTGTCTGGACTTTTCAATTTTTTCTCATTTCTACACACCTCAGGCTTTAGGTATTCATCTGGCATCATACTGCTGCTCTCTTTGATTTCAACCAGAGTCAGAAAGACTTGCTGTGAATGAACCAGGAAAAATCTACAACCACATTAGAACTGTAGGCTCCAGAGTAACAAAAGGCAAAGTCCAGGTGGGAGTCCTGACAAAGGCAATGAGGGCCAAGCCTCAGCATGGCTTATTGTCCCTCTAATAGCAGTTGTAGGAACAAAGACTTAAGGTGTAATTCTTTTCACAAGGATGTTGATTTGCTTACTACCGACATACTTAATCCCTTTGGAAACCTCTCTTCTCTCCCCACCCAGAAAAAACTATTAAGGTACAAATAAGATATTCACAACTAAAAGTTTTGTCTGCAAAGAACTGCTGGTGAATAATGGAAATTTCCTCCTTTTTTTTTTTTTTTTTCCTCTTAATGTGCAGCTATAACATCTGCAAGTACCAGAAACATGCATATTTCTTTAAGAGAAGCTGTGTGTTCCCATAAATGCACCCACACAAAGCACTAAATTACTCCTCCAAACAAAGGGTACTGCATATCTGAACCACTGCAGAGGTATGCTTAAGCTATCTCTGAACAAGCTCTCTCAGGAGCAAGGAAAGGATGCTGCTCTGCTTGGGTTAAAGCACCCTACCAAACAGGTGTGGATCCCAGTGATGTCCTGGTGCAGGTGGGCACCAGGTTAAGGCAGTTATAGTGGCTCTGTTATCCAAGCTACCTCAAGGGTTTTGCATCCTCAAAGCTCAAAATGCACTTTCCAAACATGCTATATTTTTGCCAAATATGCCATTTATTCCCTGACTATATCTTACAACTAAAATCCTTTCGTATATGTAATGTGAAGCAATGCTAGGGCCTGCTTCACCATTCTTTCACTGTGGTAGTGCAGCAACCAGCCAGGAGTCCAAAGTGGGACAGCATACAGAGGAACGTGATGGCAGATCAGAGGAAAGGTGGTCTTCCTGTGCCAAATACCAAAACAGACTGGAAACCCAGATGAGAAAAGCAGGAGACCAGCATATGATCCCTCACACAAAAAACCATCATTATGCCACACATATCAGGAAACCTACAAACAAGTGACAATGGTGTCTGAAGAAGAGGGATAAGGCTCAGGATGTCCATGTTCTGTTCCATATTTTGACAGTAAGTAAGATTGGATACACTTGGTAAAATGACAGACATCCACAGTGCAGATGACTGTTCCTCAACTATTTGTCCAGGTTCCCGTTTAGACAGAGGAGACAATTGTTTGAGCATGATCTTTCTATACTAAAGTAGGCATTTTAAAAAATTTGCCTGTGTAGTGACTTAGAAATATCTGTTTCTCTGCCCTGACCACAAAAAGAAAGCTGGCAGCTACTTTGGATATAGTTGACTCCATTGCAGATCACTAAAGCAAATTAAATTCCACCCATGACCAGGATATCATATAAAATGCAAATACTCATGGGCCTGCATCTTCCCGCACATGAACTAGCAATAGCATTTCTGCATGGACATCCTTGCATGAACAGGTGAGGGGGGATGAGAAGGCTTCATTGCAGTTCAAAGAGTTCCCAGATTGTGTGACTAGTCCCCAAAACTCGAGGGAGGCAGAAAGGGGCATGGCATTCATCCTCTCTCCAGCGCTCTGGCTGCACAAACTAATGTCTCACAGGGTGAGCTGGAACAAATGTCCTTCCAATTTTGTACCCGTGCAACCGTCAGAGGAAATACTCTCACCCAATGCAAGTCTGTACTCCACAGTGGGAGTAAATGGAGCTGCATTGTCTCCAGTCAGTTTAAAACCAAAGGTGGGATGAAGGCAGAAAAGAGGGCTGCTGATAATGAGACCATCATCCCTATTAGAAATTCATCATGGCTGAATAACCATGTCCATTTATAAAATGTATCGGAAAGGAAACTACCCATAACCAAGATTCACTTCACCACTCACACAGTATAGCTAGTGGTATATACCAATTTTAGATGATGTGTCTGTCTTAAGACTAAGAAATTCTTTCTAGCCAGAATAGGCTACAGGAATTCTGTTGCCAACCATAACATATAAAAGAACCTATAAAATTACAGTCAAACACTAAGGCATATGTCTCACATTTAACTTAATGTTTATCTTGTCAGGAAATCCAGCTAGACCATGCCAACATTTTGTTTCATTCATGCTGTCTTCAAAATCATCTGTTGTTGAGGGAGGAAAAGGAAGGGAAGAGAAAAGAAAATGCAAAAGAACTATCCAAATATAAGACAAGATAACAAAATTCAAGTTAATCTCACAAATGAGGCTTAAAAAGGAAAGCATTGTACAAAAGACTCCACCAGCAACAGCATTCACCTTTACTCCTCTCCCATGGATTGAAGTCGTCAACCCCAATTTCATCTGGCAAATAAACAATGATTCTAAAATCTGTCCTTTGCACATCTACAGTAGGAAGTGGTCTCCTCAAGTTCTGATAAGCCTTATTCTGTTGAAAGATTTTGTGATTTTTGCTGCTGAGGAAGTCACCTTGACATGCTACAGACCTGGTATCAGCCATTCCTGAAGAATGCACTCATGACAAAAATCAATTGCAACGCAGACAGAAGTAAATAGTGAAATGGCAGCTACTTCTTTCAAAATTATCTAAAATATCTGCATTTCCTTCACATTAAGGAAAGCATTTCCTTACGTAAAACACAGCTTGCACAACTAAATAATTCATCATTATGAATTATTTAGAGAGATGTGGACCCAGTATGTTTACAAGTCCCAAGCTGTTTTACAAAAGAGGAAACATTTATATAATTGGTCCTCAAACTCTTTTTAAAATGTTCTTACAGGGAGAGGTTTCTGATTATCCGTGGCACTGGTCCTGAAAGCAAAGCTTTTATAAACTGAGCTTTTAGTGGGAAGATGGGATAAGAGGGAAATGACGAAGTGAGGTGATCTTTTCTTAGTAATTGGTGATTATTGCTGCTGAACAGGTGATTCTTCCAAAAGCCATCCTTTATGCCTTGAGTTATCTCAGGTATAGTAAAAGGTCGCCAAACCAGACATAATTAAATCACTGACCTGAAGCATTATTTCCCAGAACAGTCATCTGCCAGGTACAAAAGCAGGACAAGCAGACCCATTTCACTATAAATGTCAGCACTTTCCCCCCCCAGCAACGCGTATTCCACAAGTCCCCAGAGGAAGCCATTTATGCCTAGGAATAAACCTGCCCTTGACAGCCCAGGGACGCTTTTGATAAGTTCATCTTCACCTCTGTCACGCCCTGCATACTGTTCTCTCAAAGTCTCTGCCAGCTTTCTCTGGGTATCTCCACGGTCAGAAGTCCTCATGGAAATTCTCTTGCACGTGCTGTTGGATCTCCTCTCTCTCTCAGAACGACCTCACTCCGAAATCTTCTGCCAACCCTAGTCCTGACAATTCAAAAGCTTTTACAGGCCACCCACTTTTCACTATAGATGTGTAAAAAGCTGGATAAAACACTGAGAAAGCTGTTCTGACCCCACAGGTGACCTTGATTTAAGCAGGTGATTGGAATAGAGGTCCCTTCCAACCTGAATTATCCTATGAACCTATCTTATGAACCTGAATTATCCTATGAACCTACCTTATTTTTGCTATTCACTTCATCAATGAGTAAGTAGAATAGCAGTCCCAGAAAGAAGCTAAGACTGGCTAAGAAGGACAGGCAAGCAAGCTTGTCATTTCTGGTGCTCTCTTTATCTAGAGTAACCTCAGCCCAGAGAAGTCCCCACAAGAGGCACCTATTGCAAGAGAAATAACCTCTGTGCTTTGCCTGGCCTGTCTACAGCTGATCCCCATGACTCCAAGGAGTCTCAGATGAGACACAAGGGAGATTGATGACCTCAGACTTACTGGTTGTGATATAGCACAGAAGAAAAATAGGCAGAAGAAAAGCTCAGATGCATTGAGGAAAGGGCTTACCTCTAGGTTGAATCTTTTAAAACCAGTTCTGTTGGCTATATTTCTTCATACAATATACTATCATTTTCTGCTCTGAGGGAAGCACCTGTGCTTGTACGGTAAGCAGACACCTGACTTTCAGAGAGGAAGCAAGGCAGGAGTGCTGATGCAGCCACCTGTATTCCTCCTGCCTGCAGGTGTTGTGACCACAGCAGCTACAGTCATATCCTTGCCCACTCCTATCCCAGCCACAGTTGTCTCTGTATTCAGACTAGTGAAGGATTCCCACCACAGCCAGAGGTTTACTACACATAATGCAGGAATTTCAAATTAGAGCATTAAACCCTTGCTTCTTGTCTTCACTATTTCAGCACTACGTTGTGTTTGTGTCCTTTATCTGGAGGCAATGTCTCATCACTTGTGCCCAACACAGCCAGTTAACTTCCTCTTTGCACTGAGCACCTTTCTTCATCTACAGTGTGTTCCTCATCTTTGATCTACCATTTGACAAGGCAGCAGATACTCCACGTTGCACTGCTGATTCTGGCATTAGATGTGCCCTAATTTAATCTAACTAACCTATTTCAGGGTCCCCCATCACCACTACATCTGGGCCACTTTTAGCTTATTGTCATGGAGACTTCAAAGTTCACAGCAGAAAAAAAGCATGTACATGCTAAGTAAAATTTCACCCTTGTCAAGCCCAAGTTGAGAGGTTGGGTATGTCCTGGGAGGCTGTAGAGAATAACGGATAAATCTCAGAGCACAAACAATCCTTGCACAGTGATAACTCCAAGGCTCATAATTCAGCATGGATCTTGACATCTGCTGTTTATCCCCAATCAGGAGCACAGAGCAGAGGAACAAAGTAGCCATGGTTACATCCCTGTCCCTGCTGCAGGTCAGTTCCACCTCGTTGGGTGCTACCATGATCACATAGTCCTACCCTAGGACAAGCTGGCTTCCCAAGTGATCCTGTACTGTCTGTTTCACCCTACATAGTCTCTTTATGGCTCTGGAAAATTATTAACTTGCCAAGGATACTAATTAACTTGCTACAAGGGGCTTTGCACATCTGAGGTAGAGTTTGGCGGTCATACACGTGGGTCACCACGGAGCACTGTTGATCTAGCAGCTGCTGAAAACAAAGGAAAGCCTTTCCTCCCGCTGCCAGAGCCCAATGTGTGTTCAGCATGTGATGCTGTAGGCAAGAGGGTTATGCTGTTGTGTATTTTTAGTTCAACTAGCAGCAACTATTTCTGCATTCCAATTTCTGATGCTGAGTTATCCCACCTTCTGTTTCTCAATTAGGGTGTTATTATTAGCTGCACTAAACCAATGAGCTTCTCAGCACGGCAAGCTTAAGGGTTGGACTTGATGATCTTAAAGGTCTTTTCCAACCTAAATGATTTTATGATTCTATGATTCTAAAGCACTAATGTCACCCACTACCAACGCAAGTCACTTAAAGAAAACAAGACCTAATTTACAGTGCTGCTAAAAATTAGCAAGAGTCTGCTGATCATTCCTCACTAGTTATTTTGTTGTTTCTTTTTTTTTTCTCCCCCAACAATCTTTCTTCCCTCTGCAGACAGAAGAATTGATGACATCCAAAATGTATTACTCCCTTTCCCACCATAAAAGACAGAACATATCTAAGCACTTTTAGCATAACCTTCTGGAATTGTTGTTCCTCTCCATTTTGGGCCAACCTGAGGATGTTGCCTTTTTGAAAAAAAAAAAAAAAAAGAGTAGCCTTGCTGAAATGATGTCTCTATACTTTGTCCCTCTTCTGCCTCTCAATGCCCATGACTCTGCTGCTCAGTTCTCCACACAAAGACAAGGAACGTTCTGGTGGTCGTGACGTGCAAGGCTAAAACAGCAGCACAACTTTAATCTATCCATGGCAGCCAACAAAAGCTTTTCAACTGATGGGGTTCAAACTTCCACACCTTTCTCAAACAGCAATCTCTTCACAGCCTTGTGCATTATTTTTTCTTCTGAAAAGGCTTTTGTGCATGGGAATGAATCCTGCTGTTTCTGAGGTCAGTGGCAAGCATCCTATAGCTTCCAGTGGTGAAAGGGCTGGGTGGCTGTAGAGAAAAGCACTCTAGAACATAATACAATGCAACTTTATTTTCTCTAACATCTACCCTGGCAAACTGTACCCTCACACAGCTCAGCTTAAACACAGCTGCAAAGGGAGAGGGAAACAGAGAGAAAACAATGAGGAGACATGGACAGAAAAGAGATGTTTTCAGATGAGTTTTTAAACCAAGACAGGCAGGCAAAGAAAATAAATAGGGCCGTGCTGCTGCGTGGTGCAGAATAGATTTATGCAGCGCAGTGTACTTTGTAAGCACCTGCAAGAAGCCACTTGCAGTGGCAGACGGTGCTCAGCTCTAATAAAAGCCATCTGCCCTGTCCCTCAGAGATCCTCATGTCTTAAGATATGGGATAGTTGGCTCCTAATAGCACAGAAGAGCTGTGCAGATGCGAGCCCATACCTGCTGAACTCAGGTACACAATCACACAGAGCGTAAGCAGTTGCTACAGGTATCAGCAGCTAGCAAGACTGCATCTTAGGTTCAAAACCTGTAGCTCAGAATCTCAATCCTCTGCAGAAGCCAAAATACCAGTAAGAACCCATTTTTTTTAAATCACACAAATCCAGAAAAGTAGTATACAAAGGGACATGATCTTCCATAATTGTGTGTTGCCCCATGCTTCCCCATCACCTCTAAAACAAATGGGAGACTTTCTTAGGCAAATAAAATCATTTCAGCAGTTGTTTCATGCAGACATCCTCAAAGCTGACGCTCACAAGCCAAGGGCCTGTTTATCTAGACTGTAAGGTTACACCATCTACAAGCATCATCTGCCCACAACAAGTTCAAGTCACAGCCACTGGGAAGAAAGGGAGGCTATGAATAGAAAGGAGAAGGAGATAATATAATAGGGATGGAAATTTTCATATTGAAACACCCTACTTGTAGAGGACTCAGTGGAGGGAAATACTGGTCCTTTTGCTCTGTTCATCATGAAATCATGCTCAGAAAATGGGATTGCCTTCCCTACTGCCACAGAGGTTTTGGCAGTATGGACTGAAAAATTGACAGAGATACAAACAGCATTTCACTCAAGCCACATCCTCCAAGTAATACTCATGTTCTTTTGGGCCATAAAAAAGTAATGGAACACTGCTTTCTAGCCTCAGAAATAAATGCAGTGTTAGCATCATGTTAGGAACTAAAATTACACATTAGAAGATGCTGGCAGAGCCAGATTCCTTCCCAGTCGGGCAGATCTGGGTAGTAACACAACAGAAGAAATTTGTTTGCCCAACTCGCTGGACAAAGAAGGAGCCTGCTACTCCCCAGGCTGCTAAATGGTGGAGTCAGTGGTCCTAATAACACAAGTAGTCCCTACCAAGCCAAGTGCCATTAAGGAAGTCCCACTTGTCATTGTGCTGCACGCTGTGAATCTTTAAAAGCCGCATTGTTGACCAGGAGGTCAGAATTTGAAATTTCCATGCAAGAGAGAGAGATACCAACTTATTGTAGCAGCATACTATACATTATCAATACAGGTTTGTGGTATAAACAATAACATCTGCAATTCCCCCTTTAAAGTCCAACAGGATGTGTTAGATCTGACCTATCCATGACAACACCACATAGCTAAGAGCAAATGTAGATAAATATAATTACGAGACACAGATCAGAAAGTATGAAAGCAAGAATTTGGTACATACATATACCAGCAGGAAGTCAAACTATTGCTTAGACTGTCTTACACCCATATTCCAAAGGATGAGAAAACTCATCATGTATCAAGGATGTGTCAGGACAGTGCCTCACATGCAGTAAGAGACATAAGCTTTGCGTATCAGTCTGTGTCCACTGAAGATGAACTTAGATTTCTCTGTGGACACCAGCAGGACCAGAATCACTCTTTACCTGACACAGCCACAAAAACGGGTTACTTCAGTACTGAAACATAGCCACATCTGAGGTGTGGGGGCTCCAGACACAAAGAAACCACACCAAGGCACGTCTGAACCCCAGAGAGAAGCTGAAACACCATCAGATTTCTGGCAGGTTTGTAGGAAGGCCGGAGAGGCTATCTCCACCCGCCCCCCGCGGGATTCTCTTTTGATTTGGGACAACACATGGGTGTCAGCAGCATCTGAGTGTAAAAAAGAAATTCTCTCTTTTACACTTTGTTGGGATGTTCCGTCTGCTGCAATGAAATGGGGAAGAACTAAAACTGCTGAATAGAGTTCTTAACATTGCAGGCACTAATAATAGGATTAGAGAGAGAGAATAAAATCATATCTTCTTGGATTTGGAAGATTTGAAAGAAGTCAACTTCTGACTCACTTGCCCGACATGTTGAGAACAGGCATGTCATGGTGTTGACCTTCTGGAGAAGGACTCCGATCAGCCCAGCAGCCACAATCTCTCTGGGTAGTTTCAGCCCATTACCTCCCTGTTAGCAAAGGTCATGCTACATCACAGGCCCCGGTTTCTTTGCAGCATGTCAGGCATTGCTGGCATGCAAGGAAGGGAATTTGGTACAGGGAGGATCAGAAGAAATACACATGAAGTGAGACACCTGCACTATTCACGCTCTTAGGCACACTTTTCTCAATGGCTTGTAGCTGTGCTGTTGGGAAGCACAGGCTCGCAGTCTGCCGCACCAAGCTGCGGGTTGGGGGGAGTTTTAACCCATGAGCAAGGAAGCGGATTAACCCCAGGAGATGCTCAACAAGGTTTTTCACTACCTAGGTCAATAGACTGAAAGCAGTTGTAACGGTTTCCTAGTGTTAATGAGGGTATCCACTAGGTGGACGCAGAAGTCCGTATTACATGAGTCTGGGTATGATTCAGACTTGAGGAGAACCTTCCAAGACCAGACTAACCCCTCAAAAAGATGACTATTGGCAAAAAAAAAAAAAAAGGTTCTTTCCTTATCAGGTATGGATGGGCCACAACTCCTGCTAATTTTAAGGGGACCAAACAGATAGGGAGTGTCCAAACTCCGATATAAAGATCTCACCATCCCCTCACTCACTGGGAAAACTTTTATTTTCCATGGTTACATATCTGTCTCATTAAGCAACAAATCTAGCCAATCACCATATGTAAAGGGAAAAAATTACAATATTGCAACAGGGAAAATCACAGAGTGTGATTATTGAATGGAGTAATAAACAACAGTTTAAACATAGTCTCAAAATAAAATGAATAGCATTTTTAAACTAAATGCAAGGTACAACATTCATCATCGAATCATCTCTTCCCTCAGGTTGCTAGAGAGTAGGATCTAGAAAAGGGCAGCTTCCTTATTTCCAGAAAAAAAGAAAAAAAAAAGCCCTGGCTGCAGCATTTCAGAAACCCCTGTTTCAACCTGTTGGCAAACACTGACTTTGGAACAGCAACTATCGTGTAAGTCTTCTTTTGTTCTGAGCTCCAAGAGACACAGTGGGTGACTAATGAAAATAAGGATTGAGATTTTAAAAGATGTTTAGTAATATCATTAGGTATAAAAATAGCTTTTTTCCCTAGAACACTGCTAGTGAACAACACTAAGTGGGCATCAAGAGACCAGCTCTTAACAGCCATGCACAAAGCAAAAGAAAGACTGTGTTCCCTTCCATTACTAACCAAATAAAATACCATAGAAAAAGCCATAAGGCAAAATGAAAAAAAAAAAAAAAAATCTCTCCTAAGCTTTCCAGTTTAAGCAAGGGAAAGAGGTGCAGGGGTGGGGGGCACCTAGCATTAAAAATCGGTAATCTGAGGTGGGGAACATCTTTGCTGTTTACACTGCTATCAGACTCGGTGCCCTGACTTTCCCTAAAGAAACAGCCCTCCACAGAGGGTTTTGATGGCAAAGCAGTGCTCATGAAAACATCAACCTTCCCTGCCTTTCCCAGAGCCATGTCTAAGAAAAGTTTTGCAGCCCCACAGTAATCAAAAGTCCATGTGTGAGTTCTGGTTTCCCTGTAATCATCTGCCCACAGCTAGCAGCAAAGTAAGACCGCATAAGGATATTTGCAAGGTGTTAATGTGCAGTCCCCGAAGCCCTTTGACCTTCAGTCATTTGCTTGCACTGATGAGAGGCTCACTGCTCCATGCCTCGCTGAGGTGCCCCCTTGACTACGCACTTTATATCTCTGCAACACGTATAAACAGGATTTTGCTTCTGCTACTGATATTTCAGTGTCAGAAGCATCATCAGGTTTGTGCTCTTTTTACAGGCATTTTTACAGGCACTTTTATTCCCTCTCTGTTATTACAAAGGAGAAGTCGCAAGATTTAAATATTCTCTAGATTTGAAGTAGGCACCAAATCTTATGCAGAAATACACTGTGTAACGTGGCCAGGCTAGTCTAGTGTCCTGAGGACTGTAGCCCTACCATGCCTCAGTTTAATTAACATAAGTATCCAAAATCATCCTCTTCAATTAAACTTAGTGTCCATGAGCAGTGGTATTAACATGGATCAAATAGCCCCTCGTAGAGAAGACCTGTTGTGATGATAAGGTCAGGTTTCTAAGGAAATTATTTTGCAAATCAAAGCACTGATTCCAAATACTTTTCTGCGTTTTCCTTTCTGTCCCCCATCTTATCAAGTCCCCTTGGGATGGAACATAATTCCCGGGTAATTTTTACACCACTTCTGCATACGAACTGGGCATGAGGTCCTGCCTACTCAAATTCTTTGTTCTCCTGTAGCTTGCAGGAGGAAGATCTTTATAATCAGAGAGAAAAGGTGGGCCTGATTCTGCTTTCTGTTCTATGTGCCTGTAATCATAAATGATCTTCCAGCTCCTGCTGATTTTAGGAGGATCTGCAGACAAGTAGCAAAACACAGGATCGGGACCAAAAAGCCCTGTGATTTTCAGATCGGGTTTAATATGAAAGACAGCTGCCTCTTAGCCTTTGCTATATTACTTGGTATTGGGTCATACCCAGACTGTCCCCACAGTATAATTAGGAGGCAGAATTATAACTGCATCATATCATGGGATGGGCTCAAAAGCCTTCCATTTAAATACTTATAATCATTAAAGCCAGCGGCATTTCCAGCCATACAGACAAGGATGACTTGGGGAAGACAGGGGAAGATCAGGACACCAGACAGGGAGAACAGGGGTTTAGAGAAAGAAATAGACAGCAGCAGCAGCTCTCTTTCTCCTTACCGCTGACAAAACAAATAAATGAATAAATAAAAGTAGTTATGTGGAAGTGGAAAGAGCTCTCTGCAGTCATCACATAGCAAACACTGCTTGGCTTAAACTTACTTCTTATTCTCTCCCCCTTCATGCTCCTCAACATGTACGCACTTATCCACATATATTTGCCTGCACAAGGACACTCTACAGCTTTGGATCTCTTCTGTTCTTAAAATGACAAGGACTTTCCCCATATGTCTTTGGATTAGGGCTATTCTTCCTACCTTTTCAAATCGAGCCAGTACATGCTTTTTCACACACAGATGAAGTGAGCATCTCTTACTGCCTGGCCATCACACCCACACCTTTAAGAAGATTTTTTTTTCTTCTTCTTCTTCTTCTTCTTAGAAGGTGTAAAGGTTTAAGAGCACTATTTTTACAAATATTTTTATACATACATATATGCACAGGTATGATTGTATCATTATTGCAATGATTTAGTCTGGCTTTAAAGCACTTACGGTAAATGTTCCAGTTGTGGACTACAGTGAGGCTCCTAGTCTTGGCTATTCATACACCTCTCTGGTTTACAGCTCTCTGCTGAATATGATGAGAGAGATTTATTTGCGGAGCGGGCAGAGACAGAAGTGCGTTGTCGCATGATTATTTTTTTTTTTAAAGGGTTATTAATTACCATGTCAACCTTTGCTCTGCTGCTGCTGTTCACTTTTATTTTGGAAGCACAGCCGTTCAACACGCTGATCACGTTGGGTTCCCTGATCACCCCATTTTCCACCAATCTTTTTGAATATTATTTATTATTCCTTATGTATCTGGGTGGAGGAGAGGGAGAGGGACAGTATGGCAGAGATGGGAAACATGAGCCGGAAAACACGCTTGCCTTGAATTGTCAACACACTGCTGTGGGAAGGAGCAAGCCGGAAAACTAGCAACAAACACTCGCAGGCAAACACACGCCAGGCACACACCGCATCCATCACGGGGAGTTTGCGAGCGGCCCCACAGCTCTTACCTGGGTTGTCTGGGATCCCTCTGCAGTGCACCTCCCTCGGCTCCCTCTCCCCTGTTTTTCCCCTCCGTGGAGCGCAGCGGGGCCGGTGCTGTGGCTGGGTGACGGTGCAGGTAGGGGACACGGCAGGCAGCTGGCTGCAGCCTCAGCTGCCGGGCTCTGGCTTCTGCCAGGGCTGCTGCTGCTGCTGCTGCTGCTGCTCCTGATGATGCCGAGGAGGAGGAGAGCCGAGTGAGGAGGAGGAGGATGCTGGCAGTGATGCTGTTGCTATGGTTACCCAACTCCGCGGCGGCCGTGGCACCGCTCAGCGCAACAGCTGCCCCGGCACCCAGATCTCCTGGGCACCCCTCACAGCCACAGGGCCCTCGATGGACAGGCGTGGGCATTTCGCCCCAGAGCCCTCCCAGAGGGACAGCGAGGGTGGGCAGGATGGAGGTCACTTCTTGGTGCAGCGCTGGGGCTCCGGGAAAACAGGTGGCGCGATGCCTGGGAAATGTTTGCATTGTACACTTGCGGGTAAAGAGCTCGCTGGCCGGCAAAGATCAAACGCCAGCTTCTAGGGGACCAGATTTTCATTTTGCAGGGGCGTCTCGCATTTTCATAAGGAAGTGAACAAAACAGCAAAGCTGAGGAGGGGATAATTGACAAAGTTCCTGTTTTGATGTGATTTTAAACTTTTTTCTCTTTTAAACTGAAGGTCAATCCACTTTCTTTAAAACAGGAGTTAAAAGTGAGATTTTACTATCTTCTTGTGCAAAGGTGTTTTCTGCACCGAGAAATCCGCTTATAAGTGAGTTCCTTGTGAAAGAGACAACTGCCTCTTACCATGAAACGGTGAGAAAAAACCTTTCTGAAAGGAACCCTCTTGCACAACCCAGGACACTAATACTTTCATTCCTAATTACATGAAGCACACAAGCTGGAATTTTCCTTTCTCTAGGAATCTGAAAATAAGAAAGGAAAAAGACCTCAGGTGGAAGGACTGCCACATGATCAAAATGCGGAGTCCTAACTGAGAGAGACATGTGAAATCAAGGCATTCAGGTGCCATTTATCTATCAAATACGCATGTCATGAAGCTTTCCTTTTGCACTGGAACATCACAAGACACAGCAAGGTCACAACAACCAAATGTCACTTCCATCCCAAAATGTCAGTGCAAAGCTGCATAACACTCATAAGCCATGACAGTTCTTTCAAGAGCTGGCACTGTTTGCAGGACATTGTGAAACCCTGTCTAAAACCTACTGAAAAAGAAAAATTGCTGGTGGAAACTTTCTAAAGGGATTTGCTTCCTACTGCCAGAGCTCTGCTTGCAGCCTGGATGCTGCAGATGATATGAAGCTATAAGCTTGAGACACCAAGAAGATGCACTGGGTGGTGTTTCCTGTTAAAGTATCAGAGCTGGAGAAATAGTTGTAGGAGATGTGCTGGTGGCACCTCTTCTCAAGGTATTTTAGACAACAGTGTCTCCACACCATGTTCATTTGAAGAGTCATAATGTGGTTCATATAAAAGCATTTTCCCTACATCTCATTACTGTGGGAGAACCTGGAACCACCCAACTGAGGAGCAAAATGTGCCAACCAGCATACATTGTCATACTTCCTTGGAATAGCTTCCCATTTCACAGCCTCCATGTATCTTATAAAACTAGTCACCATATAAACCATTCCCCCTATATGTTTTTTAATTAATATCCTTTTTGGCAACAATTCTGATGTCCACTCAGAGACTATATGGAATAGTTGACTCAGAGGACCTTTCTACCACTCAAAAAATAAATAAAAATTTTTATCTATTTTAATCATTAAAAAAGTCACACATTTAAATTTAGACAGTACTCTGAACCATTTATTGAGAGCTAAAAAATAATATTTGGTATATGCATAGCCCAGGGGATTTCCTGCTGTAATTTTGGGTGCAGGGGGAGAAGATCTCATTGCAGTAAAGACTGTAAGCAAATCTAAATAATTTACTCCATAACTAACTCGCTGACTGCAAACCCGATGGCTATTCTGAATAGATCACTGAAACCACGAGCAGATCTTATTTCTGCTAAATCAGGGAGAATGCTGCAAAATGTATCTGCTGAGGTACGTGTAATCAGATTGCAAGCTTATATTTTCCAGCTTTGCTTATTAGGGCTATTTTTTTTCAGAGCTGCATCTCTGATTTGAAGAACACACATAAGAATAGCAGAAGATAGTTGACCCCTTTGGCTTCAGGTGCTTCGGCTCAGCATGGCTGTGTTACACCGCTGAGGATCTGCTCACCTTAGTCTGCAACACTGAGGACAAATCCACCCCTAAAGACATGCAAAGCCCAATAAGACCAATGGCTCTTATACCTCACTGTCTGGACCCTGCAGAATTCACATCTTCAGCTGTGCCAAGGGAGTATAAAGTGGGAAAAAAAAAAAAAAAAAAAAAAAAAAAAAAGAACAACAAAAAAACAAACAAACAAACAAAAAAAACCCTACAGCCAAACAAACAAAACAAACAAAAAGGGCGAAAAAAATTCATTTTACCTCAGTAACGCAAGGAGGTCCTGCATGGTGGGATCAATGACTCGCACCAGATTACTAGGGAAGTAAGTCATGCTTTACAATATGTAAAGCACATTGATATCATAAGTAGATATGATTCTATAAAGAAAGGATGACACAGCCATATTTGACAGAGTCTAGAGGAAAGGCCGCATTTTCAGTCATTTAATTTTTAAGTGTAGAACCTGTGTCATATCTTCCAGCCCTGCTCAGGAATTACAGACCCCTTAGGACATCTCAGACGGTACTAGATGACTTTAGTCATGTCTAGGTGATCTTCTTGCTTTAAATACCAAATAGAGGTAAATTAACTTAGCCTAACACAGACTTCTAAAACAAATCAGTTACATTTTCCCTTGTGTCTCCTTTTCTCTCCCCTGTTGTTAGGAAAACACCAAGGCTGACTAACTTAGCTGTACTTATCTACAACATCCTGAGGTAAAGGCAAATCCTATCCCTAATTCTTGTTTCAAAGAGCTATCCCATCAAATCAGACACATGAGCCCTGATGCCTGTCAACAAAAATTAAAACCAAAATATACCTTCTGGAAATGCCGCCTTAGCTGCCATCTTAACCCCACAGGAGTCTGAGGTTTCAGCTTGAAGATACCTGTGTTCTTCTTTAGGTGCTGAATGTTCCCAGACTGACTGAAATCTTGACAGCACAGACATCCTTGGACATACTTGGTGTCCCAAAGCCCACCATAGGCAGGAAAAGTCATATTCTAGATTCTTTTTGTAGAGCCTTTGGGTTATTCAATAATAACCTGGAGGAGATATTCCCTTTAGGTAGCAGGAGACCTAATGGATGTTCAGTGGAGCAGTCCATCCTGCAGGGCCCATGTTGGGCTGGGAATCATTCCTACAGGCTGTAAACTCCTTTTCAGTCTGCTACTCTACACTACTTGAGCTATAGTGTGATAGTCAGTCTACCAATTCTGCTAAAAACAGGATTTAAAAAACAAACAAACAAACAAACAAACTGAAAATTCTTAAATTAATTGAACTAAGCTCAGAACTGCAAACTTCCCCAGCTACTGGAATGTCAGTGCATAAAACCTTACACGATGAGGCACAAGTGTGTGTGAGTTAAACACACAGACAGCACAAGGAAGTGAGTGTGTCTCAGGCAAGCTGTCTCATGTGGCAGGGAAAGACCACAACACTAAGCTTTCACCTGGAGCACCCAATGAGTGGTCATAGGCAGATTCCTTCTGGATCCTCTGTACTCTCTCCGAGCATTCAGATGGCCAAGACCCTTTTAGGAAGCATTACACCATATTGCTGTAGCAGGATTTGAACACTCTCTGATGTGAAAGGCAACACAGTCTCATATAATCCAGTTTCACGCTATGCAACAAAGGAACAGTTAAGCAAAGGAAGAAGGAGAAAAACAGGAGAGGGGATCAGAAGATGCCTTTCATGCAGCTATTTGATAAAATACATCCTCAATGGTTAACTAAAATGTATATATATATATTTATTTTGATGTAGCTGGTGACAGTCAGAGCTCCATTATTCATACCCCATCATTGGAAGTTTTCAAAATCAGGTTGGACGGGGCTTTGGGCAACTTGATCTACTGAGAGATGTCCCTGCCCATGGCAGGGGTGTTGAACTAGATGATCTGTAAAGGTCTCTTCCAACCCCAACCATTATACGATTCTAGTAAATATAAAAGATTCTTGGGGAGTACCATGGTATAAAGGTGTTTTTAAAATAATGCAGCATTTTTAAAATCATGCATCATTTAAAATCATGCAGCATTTTCATACATCATACAGGAGGATTAAAGGTAAAGACTACAGCACTAGAAAAAGAGTAACCTCTCACAGTATAGTTTGTCATTTTGCTAAGTATGTATTTCACACAAAAACTACATAGTATAATATATACAAGGATCACAAAGACTTTGCTTGCTTTAATAGTTGTAGCCAAGAAAATCTTCAAGGGCGTAAGCTTAGACTTCTCCTTACAAGTCCTTACACTTACCCCATCCTCAGGCCACAGTGTCCTCATTCAGCTGCTATCCATTTAATATTTTGTTTAATTCTAGCATTCAAGTTGTAGTCCAGCATCTTACTTGTTACAGCAAACCTGCCAAGTTAATAGCCTTGCTTTAAATAAGAAAAAGCTACCTTTATCCACCAATGCTTCCCTTACCTGGAAGGCAGTTGGAAAACTCAGGATACAGTCTTCTCATTCACGACTCTGGAAGATTGCATACTAGATAGAAAACCCAGAGTAAATAAACTAAGCACTTTTCAAATGCTTAACATGATACAAACATCTGATAGGACTTGAAGGAACTACAGCAGTATTAGGAGTTCAAGAACAATTTCTGAAGTGTCTTTGTGTACGATAGAGCAAAGTTCTGGAAAATAAAACATCTACTGACAGTGAACTATAGGGATGAGGGATAAACGCATTCTGGATGTCTTTAAAGGAGTGACCAATATCAGATATCTACTTAAGCACATCTTTCTAGGGTCCTCTGAAAAATGCAGTAGTTTGATTTGGAGGTATGTTTCTTATCCTACCAACAGCTGAAGCAACAAGTGTACCCAAGCATGCAAGATTATCACACTCCACCTTCAGCTTTATGCCACGGGAGGGTGGGGAGGAGGATGATTTTGTGAATAACCCAGCCCAGGCCTGAAAGGTCATGTTACAGACAGCCTCAGGAGCTGCAGAGCACTGCGCTCACCACTGCACTACCTCACAGAATCACAAACAATCATTATTTTTCTAAACACCCTATGGAAAAAGGGCTGTCACCGCCATTTATTTTGTGCATGGACTTTCTCAGAGGCACCCACACAAGCAGCTGAGACTTTCCAAAGGTCAGAGCTGAACTCTTTGAACACTAAAACAAGTTGCTCAGGCAGGTTGTGGAGTCTCCATCATTGGAGTATTCAAAACTGGACTGAGCATTGTCCTGGACAGCCTGCTCTGGCTGATCCTGCTTTGAGCAGGGCTATGGACAATGTGATCCTAAGAGGTGCCTTCCCACATCAACCATTCTGTGAATTCATGAAGAGTCCCATACCCTGCTGCTCCCAGCACACATTCCGCAGATTCTTGATCTCTGCCCCCTTAGTTCACCCACTGCTAACCTCTCCCTTAGCTTTACAAGTAGCCTCATTTTTCCTCCACACACACACGCACATATTGCTATACATGTATAGTCACACCTCACACACATCCGTCCCAGTGAACGCACAATATCCTGAAGCCAAATCACTTGGTCTCTTCCTAGGTCTCTTGTTACCTCCTAGACGTCCCTCTACCAATTTTGTTCTGTAAATCACAAGGATAACTTCCTCTCTTATTTAGCTTTGGCACAGTACAGGGAGCCTTCCTCCCACCTTGGGTGTCCCACCTTGGGTCTGGTCTAACTTACAGTTTCCAAGAAAAAGGAAGGCAATTTGCAGAGAAATTCTTGTCTGACACAGACTGGAAAACATCCAGTACAGTCACCATGTTGGGAGAACTTAGCTGTCTATGACTAGTTGCTGCTGCACACCAGAAAACTGTGTTTATTCAAATGTTTATGGGCTGTCTTAAGATAGAAGTTCTGAGTGATGGACACAACAGAAAGACAATTTCTTCTTGCCTTTTCTCTTTGGAATATCTCCTCCCAAGCACATGAGTGCAAGTCTTCCAAAGAAAAGCATACGATCCATTTCTAATGTGGGAAAAACTGATTATTTCTCCTAGATACTTTTATGGAAACAGCTAAACTATTTTGGCTGCAGTTTTCCAAAATTAATTCAGTGCAAGGCAGATGCCTCTGCATAAAGAGTTTCAGCCCAAGCAATTAAGATACAGCAAAATGATAAGCAATAAAAACAAGAGTATTACTATAAGGAATGCTGGACAACCTTAACAACACTCATCGGTATCACTGCTGCCTAAAATACATATTAATTCACTAAACAGCCAGATGGGCTTGTTTGTTTAAGGCTCTTCCCTAGTGGTTTTCAGCTTCTTTTTTATATACGTCTTTTATAATGCAAAATACCAGTTGGCAGGCAGTACTAGCAGTACCTTGCTATCAAGTAGAGTTTGCATAT
>VZTL01006019.1:25371-54863 GCA_013400535.1 Scopus umbretta | reverse complement strand
AAAAAAAAAAGCAAAACCAAACACTTGTCTAACATTACTTCCAAAAAGCTTCACATTGCAGCCTTGCAAGTATAAGAGAAACATCATCCTCATTTGTGCCTAGGTAAACCATGGTACAGATAAGCTAAATGCGCTTGAGGAAACTTCTATTACAGGTAGAAAATGGACAGGGTAACAAACAACTTACTCAAAGATATGCTTGCATGCAACTTGTTATTCAGCCACTGGATGGCAATCTGTTGTACAAAACCCAAGCGAGTGGCAAACCAACAGTTTCAACAGTGATGGAGGATAACGTTTGAGATCTGAACACCTGGTTTCAGTTACTTTAAGTGCTGACCTATAACGTCCAAGAAACATTGTTTTCTAGGTCAACAACACTCCAAAGCCCATTTACACAGTGGTAAAATGGAAACTGCTAGAGACATTATTGTCTTCCTTGACTCAAGGTGGAAGTGCAATGGTATAAAGGAGTAAGATCAGGGAAAAGTCAAACTCTAAACAGTTCTGACAAGTCTGGCCAAAGCAATTTAAGATGTCTTTATCCAGACTGATGAGTCCCACCTTCCTACCACAGTTCTATAGACTCCATTGCAACAAAAACAGAATAGGATATTTTTCAGTGTCCCAACCACCCCTGTTAATGATGTTAATGATGTTAATAATGCTAGTGGACACTTCCCTACCTCATATTCAAAATGGCTTTCAGCAAATGGGTCATTTATAGCATCATGAGGTGGAAGGAGCTTGGCATAGTAAGTTTTGAGGCCTGTCTACATTGCAGACTGCTTTGGAAAGACTTGCACAGCTACTGGATGGAACATAAATGCAGCAGTGCATCGCTTAAGTAAATCTGTTACAAGTAGAGCTACATACCCATTGATCCCCTCTCTCGCTACCTTACGTTCATTCTCCTCCCTTGAGTTACAACTAGCAGGCATGAAGCTTCAGATCCTTCCTCAGCAAAGCAAGCCAAGTTAGTAAGTTTGTAACAGCTACAATAGAGTAATCTAGGGGATGGTAGAGGGGAGCAATGAATTTATAACCAAAGGGCCATGAAGATGATATATACCATAAAGCTGAGTTCCTGTGTTCTGGCAAGTCAGCAGAGCAAGCTAGAAGCACAGATCAAAGTAACCCATTCACAGGCATTAATGGTTGAGAGACTATGGCTTCCTTCTTTCATTCTGTAAACGGCTAAAATTTCATGAGGTCTCACTTTAAAAGATAAAAATAACAGAGGATTTCTGGTGTTAAAGTAAATTTCGTTTCTGCTCTTCCTGTCCCTGAATGAACTCAGACAGGTCTCCATCCCATGGTTACCCTGCCACAGCCATAGCAATACAGCTACTGTGTAATTGCTGTGCATTATAGCAAGTGCACGCACCACACAGCCTAAGGGATAATCAGATGTTGGGAACAAGATTCCAGGAACCTTCTCTGATCATTTTGTAGAGCAGCTGCTGGCTCATTTTGAGAGAGCTTTTCCTTTGATGCCCAGTTTCATTTCTTTTGTTATTTTCAGGGAAGGAACTAACTGAAAAATCAAAGAAAATATCAGGATGCTTTGGGTGGAGGGAAAAAATACAGTTCATGTAGAAAGGTGGAAGTTTAGTGCACCCGGAGTTCTTGAAGTGCCTTACAATTTTTGACTTTGCCTTTGAGGACTGGAGGCAGAAAATTGCTTGCCATTCAGAGCATGGTGCCTGAGTTTCGGTCTTACTAACCTCTGAAATCCCATAGACCATGGCTTCACAGTGCCAAAGGACCAGTTCCCCCTTGCCTCCTGGGTGGCTGGAAAAATTAGTTGGAAGAAAGTAACCCTACCTGCTTTGTAGAACTAACACCATAAAAAAAAAAAATCTACTCTCTGCATGCAAGACTAAACAGTGGTTATGAAACACATATGTCTTTTAACTTTAAGGTAAGCTAAACACTAAGGGTTTTCATAAAAGAGGCTATGCAAACTACACGTGGCTTTCCGGTCTGTGGTAGTTCAAAGAAAGGTGAAAAATATTATCTCGCATAAGAAATCACAGAACCGTGTCTTAATATCTGTGTAGACATCTGCTGTTGTTCTTATAGCTTATTATTTATTGAAGAGAGAATGAGAACTGCTATGAGTCTAAAGCAAGAGGTAAACCACAGGTGCAGACAGCAACTGGAGGACTTCAGGGATTTGTTGTAGCGTGGCATTTATCTCAAAGTCCACAGGTACACAATTCGAACACATTTCCTCCTCTTCATTTGTCAGTGTGCTTCTATTGAGCATATGACAAGAAGAGTCAGTGATAATACATGACACCAAATGCTTTGTCTCAATGGGGAGGACAAAGACAGAGCAGATGTGGAGATAGAGCTAGTCTGCAATGATGACAACATAGCACCCTCTCACTGCACGCCACAGCCAAGTAGGCATACCGTTAACACTGAGACCATACAGCCTGGATGTTGATACCTAAAGATATTTGAATGACTAGAGGTGGAAGGACTTGGGCCTTTGTGTTTACTGACTTCTCAGCTGGAGGCTTGACATGAACAGGGAGAGACTGAGTTTCCCAGTAAACTGAACCCCCCAGCAGAACTCACGTTCAGCATTCAATTGAAGCAGTATATCCTTCCTCATGCTATTACAGAAAATACTGCTTAAGAAAAGACATTAGCCAGCTCCAAAGGAAGAAAAAAGAAAATTGTTGAGGATTTTCCCTGCAGATTGCCCTTCTTATTCTTGAGGAACAGCTGCAGTGCACCTTATAAAATTTAGTGTGATCAGAGTACAGGGGACACCTGCAAAGCCTGGACATACGTGTGACAGAAGAAACAGCACTTTCCTTTTCATTCTCTGCTTCTCAATTCCAAGGGGGGAAAAAACCCATGGTTTTATTCCCCCCATCCCATTCCACCCCCATGGGAAAAATCCCCACCTGCACTAACAAAAACAGAGCCTTAAGCAGAGCCAAAGCCCTGGGCACAGCTCCATCGTCAGAATATATTTTATGGTCTTCCCTGCCACGTAAGTGCAAGTAGGAAACTCTATGTACACACACCACAGAGTAGGTGGGAGCGTGAGGCACCTGGCACTACTCTGCCCACAGCAACATCATGGCATAACATCAAGAATATTGTCAACATATATATATATATATATACACACACAATATATATACAGAATATACAACAACCAAAGAGGAGAACTGCAAAACATGGCTCTTGCAAACACTGCTGTATTCTTGGAATCACTGAATTCAGTGTAGGGGATTGGGAAGGAAGAAACACTGGAAACAGAGGCTGTGGCTGATGGACTGCAGAAAAGGCTCAGAGGGTCCTGGTGGACAGTGAGCTGAATGTCAGCCTTGGCCACAAACACCAACAGCCTCCTGGGCCGTAACAATAAGGCCACTGCCTGTAGATCAAGGGGATGGATTATCCCTCCCCTCCTCAGCACTATTCATACCACCTAAGTACTGCATCCAGATGTGGTCCCCCCAGTACAAGAACAGGAGAAAATTCAGCACAGAACCACTGGGATGGCAGGATCTGAAGCACTTGCCCAGTAAGGAGAGGGTGAGACACCAGGGCTTGTTCAGCCTGGATAAGAGACTGCTTTGCAGAGACCATTGAGGGGTCAGCAGCCACCCCACTACCTACAGGAAGAGGTCATCAAGAAGGTGGAAAAAAGTTCTTCGCAGTGGTGCGTGGTAGGGAGAAAAGAGACAATAGGCATAAGCTTAAATAAGGAGATTCAAACCTTTTCCCCATGAGGACAGTTAAGCCATGGAACATGTTGTCCAGAGAGGCTGTGTGGTCTCCATCCTTGGAAGTTTTCAAAACTGAGCTGGATAAAGCCCTGAGCAATATTAACTGACCCTACAGCTGACTCTGTTTTGAGCAGAAAGCTGAGCCAAAGACCTCCAGAGTTACGCCATGATACCCATGACTTGGCTTACTATAGAAGTAACTTTTCCAGTTTTCCAAATCGTCCCTTAGTAGCCTGCCTTGCACTCAGTCCGTGAATGGAAAAACAGAGATTGTATGCATGCGTACTTCTCAGTGACGACATTCTGGCTAACAGATTGGCACAGCAGGTAGATGTCAAAACAATAAAAAGGAAAACTAAAGAATGCTAAAGATAATCACTGAATTTATCAGAGCATTACATCACATTCTTTTTATTTTCCTTTCTTCTCTAGTCACAAACACTGCAATAGCATTGGCTTCATTACCCAGCTCTGAAATTAAATGGGGCAAGAGAGAGACTCAATCTCTTCAACACAAAGGGAAAAGTAAATATTTCCCTCTGCCTTGAAAACCTGCATGACCCAGTTCCCTGCCAACACCCAGATATGAAAGGGAATTGAAAGAGAGGGATAGATCAAGGTGAAAAGCAGTAAAGGCTCTTCTTATAGCCTGCCTGTTGAGAAGCGATGAACCCTTATCTATAGGTTTGTCCAGTTCCCATCACAAAGCATGCCCTTGTTTGCCTTCCCACATGGGACAGGGGATGGTAAC
Source organism: Scopus umbretta (assembly GCA_013400535.1). Classification (NCBI taxonomy): domain Eukaryota; kingdom Metazoa; phylum Chordata; class Aves; order Pelecaniformes; family Scopidae; genus Scopus; species Scopus umbretta. The sequence continues at coordinate 50,354 of VZTL01006019.1, read as the reverse complement.
AGCCCTTCTATGCTTAAATTAGGTGTTAGCATCATCCTCTGCAATCTACATTAACAGCCCAAACCAGCACTTAGTGTTTTGGTTTTAACAGAGCACAATAGGGTCCTTATGCTTGAGTGGCCACAGCACAAACCCATGACAAGCACTACCTCCTAACAGAAATGACAACATATTGCATGCTGCATGTCACTGGATATAAGGTGGAAAAAACCTAGAGAGAGCTTATTCCAACCCTGGCTATCTTGCTGTGAACTCTACAGGCTCCTCCAGGATCCCAGCCCTCAGAAGCTGGCTATACCTGTCCCTTCCAGGCAAAAGCAGACTCGTTAATGTGGCCAGATATCTCACACCTATACTTTTGCCCGAAATGGAGAAAAAAACGGGATGTTTTTGTTCTGCTCTGTTCCGTCACCAAACAGCATCATTACTCACTTTGGAGTGAACTTTAATAAATCCTCTGCTGAGCTACAGCTGTGACATAAGGAACAAACAGGGTCAGGGTGGGTGCAGAATAACGATGTGTCACCCAACAAGCAGTTGGAAGTGATTCTGCACAGAGCGTAAAGAGACTGAAATGGGAGACTTTGTCAGTCCTAGCCCTGAGCAACAGGACTGTGTGCTTTGGCTAGTCTTGCTGTAGGCTCTTTGCTGTAGCCCTGGGGAAGGAAAATCCTGGTGGGGTAGTCCAGTCTATTTATGTAGGAGAGCTCTGTTCTCTGGAGAGACCTGGATCTCCAGAAAGCTGTTCAAAGGACACCCATTTGAGCTTATCTCCAGCCTACCCTGAGCAGCTGCTAGGAAAATATCTGGCTCAAGCTTTCATGTTTTGGGCTACTTCGTCTTAGGGTGCCAGAAGACTGAATACCTCTGGAGGCCTGAGAGGGCTCCTAGTTTCCAGGAGATTTGCCAGGAGACCAGGCCCAGAGGCTATCAAAGCTAGGGATTTCTCTGCCTGTTAAGTGAAGGTGGGCCAGCCTGCAGGCAAGAGGGATTGGGCACTGTAGCCTCCTAAGGGTCTCCCCTGGAACAGCATGAGGACCGTTGCACATCCCTGCTTCCAGGGGGGGCTAAGATTCATAGAATCATAGAAACACAGAATCACAGAATCATTAAAGTTGGAAAAGACCTCTGAGATCATCTAGTCCAACCGTCAACCCAACAACACCATGACTACTAAACCATGTCCTGAAGTGCTACATCTACACATTTTTTGAACACCTCCAGGGGTGGGGACTCCACCACCTCCCTGGGCAGCCTCTTCCAATGCCTCACCACTCTTTCAGGAAAGACATTTTTCCTAATATCCAATCTAAACCTCCCCTGGCACAACTTGAGGCCATTTCCTCTCGTCCTATCGTTGGTTACTTGGGAGAAGAGACCAACAGCCTCCTCACTACACCCTCCTGTCAGGGAGTTGTAGAGAGCGATAAGGTCTCCCCTCAGCCTCCTCTTCTCCAGACTAAACAACCCCAGTTCCCTCAGCCGCCTCTCACAAGTCAAATGTCTTAAATACTATTTAAATACCATAGTGGGAAACAGCCAGGTGGCCTGAAGTCTGTGGCTGAGCACCTTGTTTCAGATCCTCCAGAATCTACAAAAAGAATGCAGAAGTCCCAGTTTTCTAGTTCCTTATGTTTTAATGATCTAGAATCACACATTAATATATACAAATAGACATATATATACACACACAATCATACATATATCCACAGATACACTGTGTAGATACATACCTGTTAATTTATAGAAATCCACACAGACATTATATATGTAAACATACACACAATATGATTGTGTCCATAATCACGTATCGACAAGGTATATACGTGTGTGTGTATGCACACTTTTGTACATACAGGCACAAACACAAATTTGGGTCTTACAGAACTAAGCCAGTTATGTATCATTTTAGTGCACATTTAGTTACAAATACAGTTTCAGTCTGTGTTTCTAGAATGAGTTAATAAATTTTTTATGCCTCTTTTTCTACGAATTTGAAATCTTAAAAATATTTTGAGAAGATGACTAATACAATGCTGGTTCTAAAGGATCAGTTCAGTTTCAAAACAAAATTGTTTTCTAAAATATTCTCATATTTATGTTTCTCAAGTTCTAAATTACCATAAATTTACATTTGAAATTACCCAAAAGGTATTTCCAGGAACGTTCCACACACCTGTTTCAATCACAAGGAAAATAACCTCTAAACATACCAATCTTTCCACAATTTCACACAGATACAAAGATTTTGTCAGCTTAATCTTTTAAAAGACTAAGAAATCTGAGATGAAATTGGAGTTGATCAGTTTTGCAATGTATTCTTTTCTCCTGGTTCTCTAATATGACAAATCAATGAAATAAACTGAATCCTTTTAATTCATACTGTGAAGACATTAGATTTTTTTTCCTACTATTTCAATAGTTATTCCATTTTCATTTTTTCCTGCAGTTCCTTTGCTCATTTCTCGCACTCAGACAAGTCCTTGGACATGAGAACGCACCAGAAGATAAGGCGTCCTGAACACTAGAGGGCAGATTAGAAACAAACCATCAAGTTTATCACCCATCATTCAGCCACCGAAATAAAAACATTCTTCTAGTTATTTTTACTCTTTCTTTTTGCATTCCGTAAACAACTGTGATTATTTTAACTTTAAATATCTAAGCCAATGATCCTAACTGCATAGCATTTTATTTTCTCTTAAGTATTCCTTGAGAACCGAAGCAGGAAACTTCATGAAAAGAAAATCACATTCAGACTTTGAGGTTGAAGGACTGTTGCTTACATGCTTCCTGCAACTGATGGGAAATTGCTCAAGGCACTATGACTATACATAGAGTGAGCTCTAGTGCAGACCAAACCTGAAAACTCCTTCACACTCTTGTACATGTACTGGTACTGCAAGCATATCTGAGTTACAGTGACCAACACCCAGAGCTAAAAGTTTACACGTTAAAAATGAGTTTCACCTGTTTGGCACCCATTTCACTGCATGCTTCCTCCCTCCAGCCTGGTCCTGCATTTCCTCCACCCCTGCAAACACTGATAAGCGACTATGTGTCCCCCTTCCTATAACCTCATCCACTCAGTTTCCTGAATTTGGGAGACAAAGATGAGATTCCTATCACTCCCAGCCACTGCTGGTCTCTGATACAGAGGCAGAAGCCACATGCACAGCAGAAGTGACATGCGTTGTATGCATAACACGCATACAAATGTTTACAAAGGGTTTATCTCCCTCATGCTGCTGGAAGCAGCGAGCCGATAAATGTTTGAGACAATTCACCTATCTCAGGACAGCTTGAGCAAATACATTTTTTAAAAGTCAGTCATGGCCTTACAGAAAGCTCTGAATCACACCTGGGTTGAAGCAATCATGCTTAACTCTTTTGCACATTCTTCGCATGTCTCTTGCCACCACCAGGAACCTAGCAGACTGCTGTAATTCAGAGGGACGTCTCAGCACTATTTACAAACACACCTCCTTGTGCAACACTGCGCTCTCAGCATAAATGCAAATATAGACTCTGCAGTATCTCACACACATAACATTTAGCGCTATGCAGATCACGCCTAGATGTTTTGGGAAGCTGCTTTCTTCTAAATGCTGAAATAAATTTTAAAATCTGTTATTTTTCAAGCCACGATTTTTCCTGGCAAACCTCAGTGCAGGGTCACTCAGAATATATCTTCTGGATTTAGGCAGGCAGAGGAAACAAAAATAGCTAGTCTCTGCTGGCTGAGTGTATAGGCAGAGACATGCAGCTGTATTAGTGTGGCTCAAAGCCTGAACTAATATATCTCAAGGGCTCTCAGAAGGACTTACTAACTTGGGTGCAGACACATGTATCCATGTTCCATGTCCTCTGGCTAAAAGTGAGGCACTCACAAGCATGTAAAAAGGCAGACCATAAACTTCATGCTTCCAGTCTTTTCTGGGCCAGCAAGAAGAGCCAAGACACTTCTCTCAGCCATCCGAAAATGGAGGAGAAATGCACCACGAGCATGATAAACCCTCAGGCAGGGCAAAATGGGCACATCAATTGATCCTACAATAGTGTCATTTCCCCCTTGGTAAAACACAAGGGACACTGAGATCTCTTTAAAATTCACTCTGAGAAGCTTTGCAAGAACCAGATAATATGGTCATTCCTGTGTTTCTCTGTGGTGGGTTCACCTTGGCTAAGGGCCAAACTCCCACCCAGCTTCTCACTCACTCCCCGTCCTCAGCAGGGTAGGGGGAGAAAATAGAATGGAAGAGCTCATACGCTGAGAGAAAGACAGGGAGATCGCCTACCAATTACAGTCACGGGCAAAGCCGGATTACATAGGGAAAATTAATTTCATTTCTTGCCCGTTAGAGTCGAGCTGAATGGTGAGAAGCAAAGACAACCATTCACACAGCACCTTCCCCCTGGCTCCCGTGCCCCGTCCCCACCTTCACGCCTTCTCCCCCGGCCGCTCTCCCCCCGCGGGGCGCAGGGGCGGCCATGGGGGCTGCGGTCAGTCCACGCCAGCCCCTGGGGGCCGCTCCTCCCTCCTCCCACGGCTCCCTGCTCCAGCGCGGGCCCTTCCCCGGGCTGCAGGCCTCCAGGGACAACCTGCTCCCGCCGGGGCTCTCCCCGGCCGCAGCTCCCGCAGGAAATATCCCCCTGCTGCGGCGTGGGGCCCTCCCCGGGCTGCAGGCTGGGTCTCTGCTCCAGCGGGGTCTCTCCAGGGCTGCCGGGGATCCCTGCTCCGGGCCTGCAGCACCTCCTGCCCTCCTCCTCCTCCGGCCTCGGGCTCCCGCTGCTGCTGCTCCCTCCTTGGCTTCCTCCTCCTCTGCCTGGGCCGCCTTTGGCCCTTGCGGAAACCTGTTTCCCCCCTCCCCTGCCCCGGCGCCCCCAGCTCGGCTGAGGGGCTCCGCTGTGCCCTGCGCTGGGGCCGCTGGAGCCGGCTGGCACCGGCTGGCACCGGCTGTGGCCGGCACGGGGCAGCCCCGGCCTCGCCCCACGCAGCCCGCCATGCCGCCCCGCTGCCTGGGCGCGGGGAGGCACCTGCCATTCTGATATATTTATTTGCCTTTAATTCAGCAGGGACGTTATTCTGACTTGTCTGTGTGGAAAAACAGAATGCCATCGAATCACCTAAAGATGAAGGGATACTAAATCATATGCCAATAAGGACAAAACTGCGTCCCCTGAAAGGAAATAAACACCAATTTGTGTCTTCAAAGTCAAATTATTTCCCTTGTGGTCTACTATGGCCCTTACTACCACATGTCCAACAGGCCGCACCTCATCTTTGTTCATCTCCTTCCTGCGCATGTGAGAGCTCAGACCCACCAGCAGGTTCCTCACAGCAAGGACAAAGCCAACACAGTACAGGTACAAAGGGCAAAGTATTCTGAATTTGTTTTAATACAGGCAAGGAATTACCCACACAGACGTATAAAAAGCCTGTTGTGGTGTCAGATGGCATTTTATTTACATTTCTAAGCACCTGTTTTCAAGAGAAAAGAATGTAAATGGAAAGAGGAACCAAAAAGATCAACTAAGATCATTGGGGAGCAAGGGTACAAAAAGCTCCATTTGGCATAGGAATGTAAAGGTTGGGGGAGAATATGGCAACTCATTCTTGTAAAGGATGAATGTCAAGAGAGTGGAAGAGTTAGCTAACTTTAAGTATGGTACTGGCATGAGATCAACTGGCTATATAATGTTCAGAAATAGAGTTAGGCTGGGAAATGAAAAGATTCCTAACCATCCAAGAAAGGTGGTTTTGCCCAGGTAAGACTGGTAAGGTTTGTCATGGATTGAAGAGAGAAAAAATGTTGCTTCTCTTGATACGACTAGACATCGTCTCCTTCCTCAGGTCTGAGAGGGGATTTGTTAGACTGAATTTCTGCTGCTGCAGGAAGATAGGATAAGGGCTAACAGCCATGTCTCCTCCTTCTTGAGGAACCATATCATAGCAGCTCTAGGTTTCTCATTGGGGATGGGGTGGTTAGTGTTATTTATCAAGCACCAAATGATTCCAGTGGTTGTGCTAAAAAATTGACTTCTTTTGGAATGGATATCAGCAAACTTGAGAGCAATTTATGCCTCTAGCCAAGACTTGGTATAATATTTTTAGATGTGACTGTCAGTCATTTTTTTAACCAGCAGTTTGGCACTTAATTCACATTCATTTAAATGGATGTGAGGCCATCAAACACCCTGGTAGAACTGGCCCCAGATTTTTTTCATACTTAAATACCTGCTCAATAAATAAAACATAGAAAGTCTGTGCTGCTGGTCTTTGGCCCTGCTCTGGACTCAGTTGTGAGCTCTGCGGTTCACTGAAGATACCTTAGTCTTAGCATATGCTTGCACAGCAAATGTATGGTGGGGACTCCTGTTGTTATTGTGAGATAAATAATAATAGGAGCTGGGAATGCATAAGTAATTTATATGAGCCAGCAGGTATGAATCCTCCACCCTCTATAATAAAAGAATACTCTGCAAAAATGCCTCTAAAACTCTATAAGGAACTATATGGAAGGGAAAAATAAAGTCCCAACACTTTCATTTGTCCTGGTTTTGTAACACTCAAGCAGGTTTTGCCCATCTATTAATTTTGCATGCATTACGTATTTGGGCTAGGTTCTAACTGCACATTTGTACTTATCTAGAAGAAAGGAGGTCAATGCTAGAAGTGTCCTGGATGGCGAACTGCTTTGCTTTCAACTTAATCAAATAATGAAAGATTTAAAAGTAATAATGAACCCACAATAAAGCAAGGAAATGTTACATAATCAGGCCCATTCATATAGATGGATCTTAAATACCTGCTTATTCAACATTCTAAGTTTCCCTTATTAAATAATACATAGTCTGTTGAACAAGTTAACTTAGAACACAGAGCTGATTGTTACGTATTAAATATTAAGTATATAGCAAGGAAAACAGTTATGTTCCTTGTGGGCATACAACTCTGGGCTGCTGGCTTAGAGGAGCAAAGGGAAGTAGGAGTGCATAGTCCCCATGCGGGGAACCCTGGTGGAAAATAAGGATGGGAGGAAGCAAAGGGAAGATTTCTGTGACTGGTGTGCTTTTTCTACAAATTTAGTGAATCTACATTGATGTGTGTCATAAAAATAAGACATACCTAAAAAATAGTTTCTCCCACTCTACAGAAAATTTTTCATGGAACAGTTCCTTTAGCAGCAAAAGGAGTTGTAAAAGACTGATAAATCACATCATCCACACTGATTGCATAATGTTAGTGTGTACCATGGTATTTCTCATTCCTTTCTTTATTTATTTAACCTTTTCGATGGGAAAAAAGGGTCTTTTTATGGACTATTATCCCTTGCAATGCAGAACTTCACCAAGTTGAAAGGACTCTTATGAGACGGACTAAATAGAATTGATCCAATTATTTTGGTACAAAAAATTTGACTATGTTCACCTTCTCTGACCCCCTAAGTAAGCAGCCACAGCAGCAGCAGGTGCTCAAGAACAGACCACGCTTTGAAAAATTGTGAACCGCTCAAAACAGTCAAAGAAACTGGGCAGCATATGAGGTACTATAAACTAGGGAAATCTTACTGAGGTGAACGGATAGAGTGGTAGATGGTCAAACATCACACTCACATCTGGGTCTGTCAATGAGAAGTTTGGAAACTTCTTCTAAAGTTTGTTCCTTTAAATATTTTTGAACAGTGTTTAAAAGCTTAACAGGGTACACAGAGCACCTGGTGTGATCTAGTCAGACAAATTCGATTAGTTCTGAACACCCTGGTCATCTAAACTGGAAAAGGTTGGCTAAATATACCTGCCAATAGGGCAGAGATTCATCTTTAAGAGCCAGCCATGGTAAATCTCATGTCCCAATGTACTTGCAGTTGAAATTTCAGCTAGCTTTAGGACTAAGCACAGGCTAACTGGGTGAAATTTAGCAGCTGTACTAAAAAGTACAAAGATTCTGGCCTTAACTTTCTCAAACCGGAATTGCGCTGCTTGATTTGTATGAAACAAGTGTGACCTGCAGTTACGTTAACAATGAACAACGATGGATGTTTGCCTGGGAAATGTGAGAAATAGGGGCCCTGATTCTTTTACCTGACGTGCCTGCTCCTTCTTTCATAAACCTGGTTATTATTCACTCTAGCTATCACTTTTATTGAATTCTTTAGCAAGATTTAGATGCTGGAAAAGGCTGAAACAACATTTCTACCATTCCTTTTATGAATCTGTTAAAAAGGGAGCATACAACTTGTTCTTGTGTATTGCCTACTGTTTATACTTTCCTAGAGGAAGGGTATGGGTGTACTTGTACATTGTTCAGCTTGTAACTGTGTTGTATTAAATGCTGTATGAACAGGAAAAGAAACCCTATGTCTCTCAATATATGTATATAAACCAAGTGCAGAGTTTAACCTCTTTACTGTCCCACAGAATTCACACAATATCAAAGACAAGATGCCTGCGAGGTTAATTGGAAACCTGAGCTTTCTCATTGTTCATTGATATTTTCATAAAGACAAGACACATAGAAATAGAGGTGGGTCAGCAGGATTAATTACAGCAAATTAGACACAAAAAAACCACCTTAGATTAGGTTGCCAGGTTATGAAGTTTTTAATTCCAACCAAAAGAGCAACAGATATTCATTCACAAGACACTTGACATTTTTGTTTTGGCACAGACATATGCTTACATTGCGCAGATCAATTTAGAATGCAGCTCCTGGATTTGTGCACCATTGTAACAAAAAAAAAAAAAATAAGCATAAGGCCAGCCAGTTGTGACAGAGAGGCCATTGCAGGAGTGAAAACATTTTGCTAAGCGGAAGAAACTTGAGGCCTACCTGCAATATTCTCTAAAAGTATTAGGGCTGAATATGCACCAAATAAAAAAAAAAAAAAATTCCGTGGAAAACTTCACATTCATGATGAATTCATTAATTTGTACAGCTTCTTCCTGTAACTTTTTATGAAGAGGAAGATTTTCTTGACAATAAACATATTCCTGTACAACACTACATTTAGACAAGTGTTTAAGTTCAAGTACCTACTTAATTCTTATGGTTTGCTGAATCACTTTCAAACTCTTAGCTGAAAGCCTAAGGCACTTGTGCCTGGTATCCCAGATTACCATCCTGGATCAGAGCAGTCATCTGTTTATTACAGGATGTTGTATCTCCCTGGTGTTAGAGCTGTCAAGAGATGGCACACTTAAAACCCACAAGGGCAAAATTTGATCCATCTCACCTGATCTTTATCTGTCTTCTGGATGCCAAAGCACAAGATTTATGATCCACTCCAAAACGTTTACCACCAACATCACTAAGTCTCTTGTCATCCATGTGCAAACATCTAATCCATTTCTAATTCACTTCCACTGCAGTTCTCAGGAGTTTGCACATCTGAATCACAAATGGTGTGGAAAAGAACATTTTTGTTGGTTGAATTTGAACTTCTCACTATTTAGTTTCATTGACTGTGCTTTGGTTCAAATGTTCAGATATAGGGAAAACACGGAACTCTACTTCCTCTAAAGTATTTAATTTTGGTTTTTTTTTGTTTTATAGTGTTAAACTTCATAGCTTTGCTTTGGAGGAGACATCTCCCAGCACTCTAATAGAGTCATCACCCTTCTTTGCATTCATCTGAGGTCTGAAATATCCTTTCTGAGACAGAGCATCAGTTCTGCACAAAGGATCTCAAGTAAAGATGTGCTTTTTTCTCAGTAGCCTCCAGTGCCGTCCTTATATGTCACAAGGTGTTTTCTACTTTGCTGTTTAAAATTGCAGGTGACAAAACCAGAATTAGCTGGGGGTTTTGGTTCAACGAAATCTGTTCTGAAGCAGTTAGAACTGTAAAAGTAGTCATACTTTTCTCTCCAAAGAATGCTGACCGTCCCACTTTGGAGCAAATGATTGTTTCAGATGTCTTCCAAGAAAGTAAAACAGATTGTTTATACATTTATATACATATAAGTGTTTCTTTCCAGTATTCTCAACAGCAACTGCAACTCCAGGTGCAGTGTGCATAAAAGGAAACTGTTAAATTTCAGCCTCTTTAAAAAAAAAAAAAGTTACCACACTGAGTTCTCCTTCTGCCTTTACACACGCTCTCTGATACTCTTTACGCTTTCATAATCACATTATCTGGCTTTTGAAGTGCCTTCCCCCTTCTGTACGAAAGCCTGAGCTATGCGAAAGAGTCAGTGAATCTGCCACTCATCAGTATTACTGCTGAATGTGAATAATAGAAACCGATGGAAGGAAAGGAGTGATTTCCTCCTCCCTCCCACCTTTTCTAATCTCTTTCTTTTAGGATTGTATTTCGGAGAGTGCCTTTAGACAGCACTGTGCAGTTTAATTTGTGCAATCTTTGGAACTGAAAGAGGACTGTACGTCTCAGGTGTGCGGGGCAACTACACCTCTCCCAACAGTTTCAGCCAGAGTATGTGAGGGTATGGCCCTCCAAAATCTGGCCATTAATGAGTGTCCCTCAATGTGTACAATGGGAAGAGCTTCATTTTTGCTAGCTGCTTTGTGGCATAGCTTCTAAGGAAAGAACAAGCCATTTCAAACTTGGAGATTTAACCGGGCTTAGCAAGCTTGGCAGGGCCTGCAAGAGGAACAACAATTCGAGACACTTGTGGAAAGAGAGAAAGGTGGGAAGCAAAGGCTGACTGCCAAGGGCAGAGCACAAAATTACTCTTGATTTCTGTTTTCATTTCCTCTCTGCATAGTGGGGTTTTTTGGGTTTTTTTTTGTTTTGTTTTTTTTTTTTCCCCAAATACAAAGTTCCTGAAATAGCAATAGCTAGTGTGGATGCCATTGAGATCCTTTTAGAGGTGTGAAGGGGTTCATTTGTGGAAGTGAAAGGAAACAGTGAGGAACTACTCAAAGCTAAACCTCAAAAAGTAATATATTTAGAGTATTCAGAACATATATATTGCAATGCTGTAGTAACGTTTGGTGGTGTCTCCTGCTGGGTGGTACTGATATTGGAATATGGAGTTTTCTCTATGTCTTAAAACTATTCTTTAAATAATTTGGGAAAGACACTTCTAGCGGTTAGGTCTGCCTCAAAAATCTTTCAGAGATACCGAACACTCCACAGCAATAAGTTTAGTGACAGAAGTTGTGAGCCCAGGCTCCAGATTAAGGCAAAAGATCTCCATCAACAACAAAATAAAGAATGCATAATTTCTTTTTTTGTTAAATTGTTTACTCCTTTCAGCTGGAATTTAATGGAAGACTCATAGAAGAACGTGATCTTTGGGACATGCCATAAGTCTCTGCATCAGGGCACTAGCAGTATGTCTCACCACATTCTCAGCAGAATTTATGCACAAGGGAGAAGATGAACCCTCCAACAGGGATGTAAGCCCATTAGAAGGCAATATTAAGAGACAGGAGAGGGATGGATAGTTTTGATACAAGCCAGCAGAGATAAATTGTAATTATGGAAGTCCTGCTGTATAACTGCACATAAATATACACTTCTCATCACCAAAAAGAACCAAGAGAAATTAATTTTCATATGAAAGAAAATGAAAATTTAATCTCTTCTCCTGGCTCTTTTTTTTTTTCATCAGCCCTACCAAATGGCAAGTACATCCCTATTGCAAATACAGCCTACAAGCCGGACTGTCCTCAGAAAGCTACACAGTACCACTACTATCCTAAGCCTCCAGACACTGCAGAAGAACAAAATTGATCATCAGTACGGTCTTATTAAAAAGTAAAATATTTTCTCACCACCTTGTTAGGTAAGAATATAATCAAACACCCATGCAAATTCACAGAATTCAAGTTTCAAGCCAAGGTCTCCAAAAGTTGCTAATATGGCATGTGGTGCTCCTAGGATGCTCACGGCTGAGAGACAATAAATTAACACCGACAACTAGAAGTCCTTGGGTATCAAATCTCACTGGGAATATAAAATATCAGTAAAAAGTGAGATGAGGGGGAGGGCACGGCAAACTCCCTAAGGAACCTTCAAGACAACATATTTCATCAGCCGATATGAAAATAAAGATGCCACAATGAACACAGAGAGGTATCCAAAGTGGAAGCTAGCAAAAGCCACAGGATATTGTCTGAAGCAAAACACAGCAACCACATGCCACAGAAATTAAAGCAATAAATAATCTTCCATATACAGGCAGGTACAAACAAAGCTTTTAGGAGAAGATGGTGAAGAGGGGCCAGGATATTCTGAAGTAACCAAGAACAAGCTCAAGCCACCTACCAGCCATGGAAATATAAATGAACAGGAGAAGTCTAGCTTTCACTCTTTTCCCCAGCATCTCATGTGGTTGCTTCTCTGCTTATATCACAGCAGAGTCCAAAGTGACAAACACCATTCTCCATGCTCTCAGTTCTACCATCAGTAAAGTAATGATCAGGATCCCTTTCCCTCTTTTGGGACAGGGCTCAATTAATGTTATTAACTACTTAGTTTACTTGGGTTATTCATTTGTGCCTCTACTTCAGTGAGTATATGCAAACCCTACGGATGTTTTACTGATCTTTTCTAGAGAGAAAACGCACACAAGTACAAATATTTGAGACCTACAAACCGACAGTACTGGGTTTTCAGAAGTATGTGGCAGAGAAGGAGGCCAGGGAAGAAACAAAGAAAAAAAAATTAAGATATTTTAAATAAGTGCTTCAAAGCTTCTAAATAGATTTGATAGAGCCTCTCAATATAATCTGAATTTTGAAATTCACATTAAAAATTGAAGTTTTCACAATAACAAAATTGAGAATTTTATCTTCTTAGAACACTGCAATAATGTTTTCCCCATGCTGTTTTTTTCCCATTCTAGCTGCAAAAATGTTCATCAGTAATTTTGCTGCCTGCAGCCTTTTCAGAAAGATTCTGAAATTCTATGAAGAGTTCAATGTGAACAAAAGCAAGGATTTTAATCTTTCTTACAGTAGAGAAGAAGCACTTCCATTTTCTGGGGCCCTGCACTGAGAACAGAAAACCAAGCCTACCAAAAGGTCAGTGAGAGCTATGTAGGAAAAGACTATCAGCAGCAAAGTGTCTTTGTTACACCCAGTCTCCCGAATACACTGATACCAATGCATGTGCAATTTGATGAGAGGGAGACTTGTTAGTCTTCCCAGAGCAAACCTTTATGGAATAGCAAAGTCGAAGGAGGAAAGGAAGGGGATGTAACTGTTAAACTCCAACTGCTTCAGCTATCAAAAGTTCACCAGCTTGAGCAGCTGGTGCATAAGCTTTCAGCCACATACACAGGGAAGCCCATAAATGCTTTCTGGAAAATTTTTGCAACCCAGAGGACTGACTTTTCAAATACTAAGCATGATGAGTGCTTCCTGCAGCCCCACGACTAGTATCTTTGGCTGGATTTACCTTTGCTGAGCTAACTGATTCTGCATAGACAACTGGCTGCCTTTGTCCCATAAAATCTTTCCGCATCCTTCACAAGTCAGTAGACTTTTCCTAACACCACCATCAATACAACGCAGCACAGTAGTCGGAGATAAGAAAAAACAGTCATTGTAAACATATTCCCATTACAAAAATGTGATTGTCCTGATCATCTGAGAGACAAAAGCTGCTCTTTCAGAGTAATGACAGAGCATTTAACACTGCCAACTGCAGAGGAAACTGTTCAGCACAGATCAGGCCATAGCTAAATTGCAAAATGCGTCTTACTCTAGCACGGCTATGCCAGTGGCAGCTTTGAATACAATTCATCTGAGAGAGTTTGTGCCAGGCAATGCACATGGGCTATAATAAAAAAGCTATTAAACACTTCTTGAGTTGCAGTCTCAACCCTTGGCTCTCTGTTAAGGGACTTAATACAGCAATAATGTCTTGCCTGAAAATACGTTCAAAGAATCATTATGGGTCTCTCACATTGGTATTTCAGCTAGCAGAGGAATGTTATTTGGGAAGATAATCTTGGCTTTCTGTCTGTAGATGAGATCATTACATGGAATTTTTTACAGACACACCACAATCACTTTAAATTTTGGTTTTTTTTTCTATAACATGAAGTCTGGTTCCAGTTGCTCTGAAAGAAATAGAGGTATCAAGACATCTTTATTTTCCTGAGATATGGAACACTTCCATTGACTGATTAGAAGATCCTCGCCCTGCACCTAGTGTTCTCTGTGACTTCTAGGCAACGTTGTGTGAAAGGTGAAATTTTCTTTTCCTACTGCATGCTCCCCACAAACCTACTAACGGTTGATTAGAACTGGTAGGAAAAACAGCTATTTTAAAAGGCTGTGTTTGATTATATGGGGATGAGGTGGTTTGTTTGGTTTTTATTATTTTTAATTACAGACATAATGTTTGACAACTTTTAATGATTTTTAAATTTTTTTCATCCTCCCTTCCAAAAATATTTTTTGGGTAAAAAATGAAAATTAAGAAATTATAAAATTAAGAAAGAGTTTTTCTGTATGCACTACTCTATATTGAATTAATACCGTGACAACGCACAGCATCGCCAGCTCTAGAGCTTCTGCTGAGTTATGGCCAAGCTCCCCCTAAACAGTTCACCTCCTTTCCTTCCTTGATCACTATGGGTTTAATCTTTACTTTGCCTGCCACACAAAGTTTAGTCTTGCAAGATCTTAAATGAAAACATCTAGGTCCTTACATTTAGGCTGTACGTGGTGGGTTCATTCCACAGAAACTTTGCTATCTCTGCACATACCTAAAACGCACTCTCTGACTAGCAACAGCCTTTTCCCTGGCCTTCCTGAATACAGTCTCACTGTCATACTTGTCTACTTGGCATGATGTTTCAAAGGCCGTTTTCCTAGCCTGCCCTTGAGTTATTTTCTGTTTCAGTAACCCTTTACCTGTCTTCCATTGCCAAAAGCTGTTCGAACACTAACCTCTCACCTCACTTTGTGTACTTTCCTCACTTCATCCCTCTTTCAGCACTAGTAAGAATCACAGCTCACTAAAGTTTTCAAATGTTGTTTTCTCATCTTGCCCTGGTGTTCCTACCTTCAAGGAACCTTCCAGAAACATGCAGTGGGCTACCTTATCATTCTTCTTCAAACACTTCCTTTGCCATAATGAACAAGCATTGCATGTTTCATAAGAAAAAAACATAGGACTTCGTGGCACACAGATCCTAAAAGTAAGACCTGATATGTTACAGAAAGATGGGCTCTAATACAAATATAGTGCAAAATTCTGCCATCTGCCCTTTGGGAAGGCTTGGGTTAAATAGCTATGATGAGCCTTTTCAGCCTTATTCTTCATAAATCAAAGGCTGTGTATCTCCCCAATTCTCTTCCTTCCTAAGCTACAGAAAACACAAGAGCAATCCACTTTGTCCTCATGACAGTCTTTACCCTTACAGGTCTATCTTACGTGGGCTATAGTCAAACTTCATGCTTTGCCAATTAGCTGTGAAGTCTTTCCCTCCAAGGAAAATTTATGTTTTGCAGGACATATCACAACAACTGAGTTTGTTGATAAGTAGG
Source organism: Scopus umbretta (assembly GCA_013400535.1). Lineage (NCBI taxonomy): Eukaryota > Metazoa > Chordata > Aves > Pelecaniformes > Scopidae > Scopus > Scopus umbretta. The sequence continues at coordinate 34,885 of VZTL01006019.1, read as the reverse complement.
AGTCACATGGAGTAAGTGAGGTTGGCTCTCGAGAGAATTCTCTTTTAGCCATTTGGAAAACAAAAGAAGGGAACTAAAGGACCAATTGAATCCACAGATATCATGAATAATGTTGAAAGCAAATGGATGTGCGGTGGTATAACACACCATCCTCTTTTAGTACCAAGTATGACCAAACCCCCCATTTTCAAGCACACTGGTTCAGTCTAAACATTTGTAGGCATTTGTCAGGAGGTCAGGTTTCCATCTCACTGGGAAGGCTAACCAGGTCTGTTGTTTCTGGTGAGGCAAGAAACCCCAGATGCAGAATCCTAATGCCACGCTTTCTTCTCTAAAATAATTTTGAGCATTAATCGCTGGAGAATGAAAATAAATAGTGGGGTTTTTTTTATATAAAAACACAGTTACTGTTGTAATATAGTCCTTTTTATGTCCAAAGGAGCAGAGTAGGACAAATGAAATAGCATTTTCCAGGAAAGCAAAGCTTGTGTTGATCTGCAGTCAACACTTCCTACCATTTAACTCAAACACTGACTAAAACAGGGATGGAATTAAATCATGCATTTTCACTTCTTCACCCACTAAATATGCTTTCATATACAGAATCCTTCCAAGTATATCACTGAGAGCCAGACACCATCTACCCCACACTGAGTCTATGTAATCAAGTCTCCATTGAAAATACAAATATAGAGCTGGCTGAGTGACTGATAGGCAAATCAGTTCCTGAGCTAAGCCCTGCCGGACAGGTTTGGCAAACTAAGAGAGTATTTGCTATCTTTTAGAAAACCAAAGAAAAGGAAAATACAAAAAGCTCTCATTTCAGGAATTATAGCTTCATACTACTCTTTATTAAATACAGATGCTAGAAATAGAAGTTTGCTTTTGATGCTTTTGCCAGAGAAGGCGAGAAGCCATATTTGTTATTTTAAAAGAGAAAGACTACAGCTTTTTTGGATAGAGAGTCTTCACTGTGCTTTCATAGAGCTAAGGCAAATTCCAGACTGTTTGGCTTACTGATAGGGTATTGCTTTTAAAAGTGTTCACAAACCATTTCTCCAAGAAACCTAGATGCATAGTTGTAACCTAATCTTTAGATATGTGCTGATGCTATTAGCTCTGATTGAATTCATCCTCGGTACCTTTGGCTCACTGTCAAAGCTGACAAATTGTTTCAGAGCCTGTTCCTGAAGGTGTTCTGAATATAGAGCTATACCACTAGTTTGGAAACTATAAAGAATCAAGCAAGACCTCCACCAAATACTTCTTACAAACAGCTATGTCATAGTTATCAATTCTGTCCTCAATTAAGTAAAACAGGTAGGAAAGAGGGTAATTCAAATTTATTATGTGATTGGACACCTAGGTGGATAGGCAACAGTTGATGTGTTGGTTTGTTTAATATAGTAGACATCTTTGAGGTCCAAATAGAACCATATATGGTTCATTAGCTTCCTGTAGATAGGAAGTATCACCAATCTTAACCACTTAACTATCAATGTACTTTCTTCCTCTAGATGTAACTAAGGAGAGGAGAGAGAAGGGAGTTCAGAAGTAGGAAACGAAATGCCTATTTCCCTATAAGATTATACGAGCTCTACTGCTGTTTCCAGGTGTGTTTACCATTCCTCGAACAAGAGCATTTCTTTGCAGGTCTCCAGTGAATCCTGTATACAGGATAAATAGAATATATCTATATATATGTATACAGATAGAATAGAATAGACTATTTCAGTTGTAAGTGACCTACAACAATCATCTAGCCCAACTGCCTGACCAATTCAGGGCTGACCAAAAGTTAAAGCATGTTATTAAGGGCATTGTCCAAATGCCTCTTCAACACTGACAGGACTGGGGCATTGACCACCTCTCTAGGAAGCCTGTCCCAGTGTTTGACCACCCTCTGAGTAAAGAAATGCTTCCTAATGTGCAGTCTAAACCTCCCCTTGTGCAGCTTTGAACCATTCCCATGCATCCTGTCACTGGGTCCCAGGGAGAAGGGATTAGCACCTCTCTCCCCACTTCCCCTCCTCAGGAATCTGGGGGGAGCAATGAGGTCGCCCCTCAGCCTCCTTTTCTCCAGGCTAGACAAACCCAAAGTCCTTATCCACTCCTCATAGGACATTCCCTCCAGCCCTTCCACCAGCTTTGTTGACCTCCTCTGGACACATTCAAGAACCTTCACATCCTCCTCAAGTTGTGGGACCCAGAACTGCACACAGTACTCCAGGTGAGGCTGCACCAAGGCTCAACACAGTGGGATGATCACCTCATTTAAGAAGCTGGTTATGCTGTGTCTGATGCTCCCCAGGATGCGGTTTGCCCTCTTGGCTGTCAGGGCACACTGCTGGCTCCTGTTGAGCCTGCTGTTGACCAGCACCCCCAGGTCCCTTTCTGCAGGGCTGCTCTCCAGCCAATTTATGCCTGTGCCCAGCGTTAGTCCATCTTAAGTGCAGAATCAGGCATTTGGACTTGTCAGATTTCATCCCATTAATGATAGCCCAATGCTCCAATCTGCCTAGATCACTCTGCAAAGAATCTTGTCCCTCAAGAGAGTCAACAGCACCTTCCAGTTTGGTATCATCAGCAAACTTGCTAATGGTGCATTCAACTCCTGCATCCAGATCATTGATAAATACACTGAACAGAACCATCCCTAGAATTGAACCCTGAAGAGCACTGCTGGTGACTGCTTGCCAGCCAGATATAGCCCCATTAGCTACAACATTTTGAACTCTGCTCATCAGCCAGTTCTTAACCCAGTGCACCGTAAACTGGGTGAACACTGAACACTTATCCCACAGCTGGACAAAATGATGCTGTTAGGGATAGTACCAAAGGCCTTACTAAAATCCAGAAAAAACCTACATCCACTGCCTTCCCTTCATCTACTAGGCGGGTGACCCTACCATAGAAGGATATAAAATCTGTTAAACTGGATTTTTCTTTTGTGAACCCATGCTGACTGTGCCTGATGATTGCATTACTCTTTAAATAACTTTCAGTAGTACCTAGTATAATCTTCTCCATATTTTTTCCAGGAACTGAGGTTCGACTAACAGGTCTGTAGTTCCCTGGGTCTTCCCTCATGCCCTTTTTGTAGATTGGAATAATTGGCTAGCTTCCAGTCAGCAGACATCTCCCCAGACTCCCGATAGATGATAGAGAGGTGTCCTACCATAACATCTATTAGCTCCTTCAGAACTCTGGGATTAATCCCATCAGGCCCCATGGACTTGTGAACATTCAGCTGATACAGCTGGTCCCTTACAATTTCAATGTCTGCAAATGGAAAGTCACTGTTCCCACACTCATGGGCCTCCGACTCAGGGGACCGGGCAGCCCAATAAGGAACAGTGGCAAAATGGTATGCTAAGATTTCATTTTGTCTTTGCAGGACTCTTGAGCATATTACCTTTCGCAGTCATCCTAAACAACAAAAACTCACTCAGGAGGTTTCATCAATACTCAAACATGCAAAAATACCCCAGAGAAGCACAAGCTAACAACAATGTATGAAAGAGATGGTAAGGCTGGAAGAGGTGCAAAGCAGGTGGAAAACACCTACACGCACGATGGAGTGAAACCAGTTTGTATGGCTGCTTTTGTTTTGGAACAGGACCACAGGATCCCAAGTGCCAGAGACATGACCTTAGAAAGCTAGCAAGAGGCAGTAGCAGAGCTCTCAAGAAAGCAAAAGTGAAACAGGTATTTAAATCTGAGTGAAACTATTGAAAAAATGCCTGGGAACTGCCATAATACTCCAAAGCCTTTGAAATAAAACGGACAAGAATTTTGGAGATGCTCCTTTTGTTTCAGCCCATTTGATTACTTGACCTTTTCCTTGAGGGCTCACCATGACAATAATCTCTTTAACTGGAATCAAATTCCTTAGCTGAAACAAAACATGGAGCTGATCAGATCTTAGCAATACCTCCTTCTTACTCATAATAATTTTGGGTTATTTTGGGGGTTGGTTGGTTGGTTGGGTTTTTTTGTTTGTTTGTTTTTTTAATGTTCTACATGTATCAGAATAGTTACTACATTGCCAGCTAAATGTATGTGGGAAGTTAACACAGACCTACAACTTTGCTCAGGAACTGTCAAATTAGTAGAACTTGTCAGAGAGGTACAATTCCATCTCTGATCCCAGAAAAAGTAATCTGCTACTGCCACAGTTCCTTAGCAATGAAGACTTTTTATCCCATTTTCTTTGGTGTCTTTGGCCACATAGGACACTAAAAGGGAAGGGAAAAGTCAAAGCTTCACCAACCCTTAGCCTACATCTGAGTGGTACTGGAGCCTTTTCTATGCTCTTTCTGAAATAGAAAATTTCTGTTTCTTCTTACTCCTTGTTATCTTCCAAAGCAACCCAATTGGGAGACAGAAGTGAACTGCTCTCTTCTTTGTGTCCATCAGCCTGGCCACCATGTGGCCTTTGGTTCCAAGGAACAAGACTGGGGGGGGATGGGGGACAGAGCTTCAACACATATTTTGTATTTTGTAATGTATCACTTCCTACTCCTTAAGTATGCAGCTCCTGAAAGATGGTAAGGTGTTGATCTAAAACACCTACAGCTCTAAACATTTCTGTTTCCATGAAACAACCCTCCTGGGTTGCAACAATCCAGGCTTTTCTAGACCTTAGTTAGGAAACATGTTGCTTTGCTTTGGCTGTGCAAAGAATTGGGGGGTTGGGTTTGGTTTGGCTTTTTTTGGGGGGATGTTGGTTTGGGGGTTTGGGGGTTTGGTTTGTGGGGTTTTTTTTGGTGGAAGGTTCTTGAATCAGGGCTGAACAGGGGCATTAGGCACCACAGAGGTAGGATGAATAATTTCAAGCACACAAGTCTGCATGGTGTCAAAGTGAGATGAGACAAGTTCAGTGAAGAATCATAGAATCATAGAATCATGGAATTGTTAAGGTTGGAAAAGACCTCTGAGATCATCTAGTCCAACCATCAACCCCCCCCCCAAAAAAAAAACACCAAAAAACAAACAAAAAAAACAAACCACCATGCCTGCTAAACCATGTCTTGAAGAGAAAGACACTGAGGAGGCATAGCAACCAGCTGTGACTCAGGAAGACTCTGAAGGTGAAAACAGTAGAAGGCTGGGAGAGATACCTCAGGAAAAAGAAATCACAAGGATACTCGCTCCTTTTTACTCCCCCTTGGATATCCACTTCAAATGCAGGGCCAGTAAGACCTTTGGTCTTGCACAGTTTGTCTATGAGGATCTAGTGAATGGTTGATACTTGAGCACATGGAATGAAAAACTAGGGCTGTTGAATGCCATCTTGCACCTACTGAAAAAAATTGGTTCTGAATGAACCATTCACAAAAGAGGATTGAACACTGAAGATGTATCTATAATCTTTTCTGAACTTTCTCTTGAGCCAACCGGTAGTGTAAGAACTCCTTTTGGAATAAAGGGACTCTGCCCTTTTTGCTCTGTGGCAGCCTTCACTGATCTGATCCTCTAGGTTTTACAGTACTTTTGCCAGTGAGGTGGTAAACCATCTTTGCATTGTCAAAGGTAAGCAGATTGCACAGTGCAGTGCTGGGTCAACGCCAGAGCACACACTCCGGCAAGCCAAAGTTGCTCCCTGTGAAACAATCTTTGTAACAGCTCCAAAATAAAACTTCCTGTGCCCAGGAAAACACAAGTCCTAGTATCTTCTACCAGCTGCTGTTAACATTTCTCTTCATTTCACAAACAATCAAGAAAAGCTCTCTTACAGGATGAGCTTCCTACAGGAGCAGAATGAAAGCCAGGTTCCGGATAGTTAGGATTATAAATTAAAGAAAGTCAGGCTAGACATATGCTATGTCTTCTGTATTAGAAAAGGTAATTAAGTATTGAAACAATTAACTTGGGTATATTCATATATCAAGTATATGATATATATCATATATCATATATTCATATATCATCAAACGCAGAAATTGTCTCAATCATCAGATGTCTTTCCTTAAAGTAGTGGAAATTATTTGCCATAGTTTGGAAATGCTTTGGCTTACTTCATACTGATTTCAAACTCTGTCTCTGGGAAAATTATTTATTTATGCATCAGTCCATTATGAAGAGACGATGAATTCTTTAATAATGTACTGGGCTGGGATGGCATAGAGTTTACTTTCTTCTTAACAGCTTGTATGCCACCATGTTTTAGATTTGTAACCAAAACAATACTGATAACACACTAATGTTTCAGCTATTGCTGAACAGTGTTTGCACAGCGTCAAGGCCTGCTCTGTTGCATCGAGGCCTTCTTTGGTTCTCACTCTGCCCCCGCCCCTCACCAGGAATAGACTGGGGGGTACACAGTCGGTTGGGAGGGGACACAAGCAGGCAGCAGACCCTAACTGACCAAGGAGATATTCCATGCCATAAATTGACATGCTCAGCAAAGAAAAAGGGAAAGAAAGTTTTTTTATGTTAGTTAGCCATCTTTTGCTCAGATAGCCGATGGGCATCGGTCGACGCATGGGAGATGGTGAATGATGGCCTTTGAATCCATCATTCTGTTGTTTTCTTTGTCTCTTCTTCCACTTATCCTTCACTAATAAAACATTTTTATTATGATTTTTATTTTGTATCTCGACCCCCAGGTTTTCTTGCTTTTACTCTTCATTTCCTCTTCCCCCATCCCACTGCAGGGGATGGAAGTGAGTGAGCAGCTGTGTGGTGCTTAGCTGCCTACAAGGGTCAGCCCACAGCAAATGGGATCAGTATTAGATTCACATCAGGAGTATTCTAAATAAGGATACTTGACATAGGTGGATCCATTTGCACAGGAAGGACCACCTCTGAGCAACAGGCTCAGAGCAGCAAAGAGCGTGGTCAGTATGATGCAAAGCTCATTGAAATCACCTTTTCCCTGCTGAATAGTTAGGCTAATCTTGCTCTGAACTGGTTAGGAATTTGGACTAGATGATTGTTATAGGCCCCTTCCAACTATTCTATTCTATACTATTCTATTCTATTCTATTCTATTCTATTCTATTCTATTCTATTCTATTCTATTCTATTCTATTCTATTCTATTCTACAGCTGAAGACAATGAGGACTGAAGATCGCAGCTCAGGAACAGCAGTAAGCCATGAAAGACAGGTTGGTGGCTGGAGATGGGGCGATTTTGCCTTAACTCAGTCTGAGTAGGACTGCAACAGTTTCTACCACGGTGGCTTTTCCTTGAAAAGTAACTGGAAAATTTAAATGAGAGCCTCATGCAAACATGTGCAGGGGAGAGGGGCATAGAGTGCTTCACCAGGACCATGAAGTTGGAGCAGGTTGATGAAAAGCCAGTTTCGAGAGAATGAGCCATGAAAGTCATTTGATTTGAGTTTGATTTTGGCTGCCTCCTATTGAGCAGGAAAACCAATATAAATGTAAATTAACATTAAAAAATGGCTTATACTTAACAGAATTAAACCGTGGGCATCAACAAGTGCTTGGCTGGAACAATGAGATGGTAAAGGTTACTTTGTAAAACAAAGATTTAAGAGGAATTGAGGGTCCAAGGATATCATTAAGTTGCACATAGTTTATCTACATGGCTCTCTCAGTCCTAGGAACTAACTCTTGGGTGTCTGGAAGCAGAAGAAAACCAGAGCAGAAAAGTCGGAGCAGCTGTAGAAAGGCAAATAAACTGCAAGAACATAGACAATGGCAGGCTAAAAATGGGACAGGAAAAAAAAATTAATCATTATTTCAACTAATATTACAGAAGGAAAATGGGAGTCAATTTGATGAAGAAAAAAATCAAAAAGGAAACCTAAGTCTTTATTTGTGATTATTAACAGTGGACCTTTCACGTTCAGAGCTTACAGAAAGGACTTACTAAAAAAAAGGGGGGAAAAACTGGAACTCAGTAAAAAGCAAATGACTATCAGGAGACAGGACAAACCCTGATACAGAAGAGACATCAGATGATGGGAAGGAGGGTTTCTTTTTCATGGAATATAGAGTGATCATGGGAAGGGTAGGTTGCTGCAAGATCCTGTCCAGACAGCCTGGTCCTAAATGGACAAGTCCAGTCTGAAGGTGAGTAGAGATGATGGGAGACTGTGAGCTCCTTCAGTGCTACTAGCACAGCCTTAACACTACACTTGTATGGGAGAGGCAGCCGAGTTACCCAAAAGAAGCACAGCTCTCTATTTCCTGCATCTCTCATTTTCCTCTCAAACTTCACTACCGGAGCTTTCCCTGCCAGATCCTTCACAGGAGGCTAAAACCTAGGCAGCCATGAGATAAAGTGGGAGCACTGGGGGTATGAAGTGCAGGAGGGCAGAGGAATGGCACAGCTCTCCACCATCATCACCGCACCAGAACCTGAAAGTTAAATACAAAATGAGACAAGTGTTGTAGATGTTATTACCATTGATAAGAAAGCATGGACCCCTTTCCCAGGGGGTGGGTGATGCTCTGAAGACATCCCTAACGGTCCTGGCTTAGCCATAAATGGCCTCACCTTCATGTTAAGATGAGTCCATTGCCCCATTCAACTTCATCTGCACACTTATATCCTCACAGCTAGGCAGGAAGCTCTTTGGCACAAGTATATATTTAGTCACGTTTAAAAAGGATTTCTGTGCCTGGAAGGCTGTCCATCTTAGTAAGTCTCTTAATAGAGAGACTACCTCTCCTTACAAACCTTGCTTTGCATATATCCTTAGGCCCTCAGACTACAACAATAACACTAATTCATGTGTCTATCTCTTTGTATAAAGTATTTTTCAGCCCATGAGAGAAATTTCCATAACAGAACCATAATACAAATGAATAACCTTATTGTAAAGATCACTCTTTACAAATGGACACAGTTCGTTCCTAGCTATGAAGTAGAAGGACTGTCATTGTCTCTTCTGACACTAGAATGTTCGGGTTTCATTTATGTTTCCTCATGTTTGGTTTCTGTATGGGGAACAAACACATCCACCATTATAAATCAACCCCCTAAAACTGAGTTTGAACAAGCCCTTGGCAGTAGTTTTAGCCCTGAGTACTTCCTTTTAACAAGAACACTTTAATATAATTTCCTTCTGTTGTTACCTGGCTGAGCTTCAAGAAGACTGGGACAGCCACTTAGCAAATGAGATATTTCCAAATAGAAAGAGAGAGGGAACAAGAAATCTGTTATCAGAGACAGGCCTGCATTGCCTTGGCGATTAAAAAACTAATGACCGCATAGCTAGAGCCAAAAGACTTTATTGTTCTCTCCTACTATAAATCAGCCAAGCCGAATTCAGTCCAACTAATTATTATGCCTACAACCTACAGCAGAGAGTGCCTTATGAAATTACTGGCCATAGAAGGTAATCAGTCCCTCTTCAGAGCTTCACATTGGAGCCTGGAGATGGACTTTGCAAAGCCTCCTTTCAACCATGTTAGATTATGAACCTATAGATCTGGGATAGCAGGGAGGTCCTGGACAGCCTGGTGTCATCAAGGAAGGCTTAGAAAGCCAGAGTAGGTTCAAATGGGGCTGTGAGCTGCAAAATGATGTTAGGGG